>CM040404.1:816547-839047 GCA_022702515.1 Ilyophis sp. 1 JC-2022 | reverse complement strand
CTGAATGAACTGTACAGTGAAGCCCTGGCGGATGTTTCACATCGGAGGTGTGTCATTCTCAGCATGAAGGTGTGAAACACTTCACAGTGATGATGTAGAATAAATGCTGATGAAAATCATTGGCTATCCTAGCATTACACATAGCAATGACTTTTTAGAATCAAAATTATGGTCATTTTACAAAAGTGTAAATTGTTTTAAATATCCTACAAACTGATCACTGAATTGCACAAGTGTTGTTTATAAATTTTAATTTACATGATAATATTATATAATACATATGCCATCTACACTGCCTGGCCAAAAAAAAAAAGTCGCCGTTGCACCCGTCATGCATAGTGCCCACTGTACAAGCCTCTGGAGGCAGTGTTATGATCTGGGGTTGCTTCAATTTGGCAGGTCTAGGCTCAGCAACGTTATGCAGCAATAAAATGAAGTCAGCTGAGTACCTGAATGTACTGAATGACCAGGTTAGCCCATCAATGGGCATATTCCAGGATGACAATGCCAAGATTCATCTGGGCTCAAATTGTGAAAGAGTGGTTCAGGGAGCATGAGGAATCATTTTCACACATGAATTGGCCACCAGAGTCCTGACCTTAACCCCATTGAAAGTCTTTGGGATGTGCTGGAGAAGACTTTACGGAGTGGTTAGACTCTCCCGTCGTCAATACAAGATCTCGGCAAAAAATGAATGCAACTCTGGACAGAAAGAAATGTTACGACGTTGCATTAGGTTGTCGAAACAATGCCATGACGAATGCGCGCCGTAATCAAAGCTAAAGGTGGTCCAACTAAATATTAGAGTGTGCGCCTTTTTTTGGCCAGGCAGTGTACATTTTCATGCAGATCAAATGGTAATACACTTTTCTACAGGCTTAATATGTTTTCTCATTTCAAATAGGTTTGGATGTGAAAGCAGGGTTGCTAGGGAACCACACATGAATAGCTTATTGCATATGGTTTGTATAGATGCTTTCACAGATGGGTTATTTTCTGTCTGAATGTTTCAATGTTTTTCTACGCTCTTATGAAACTGTGAACTTTGCGCTAATTATGTAATGACGGAAAATGTCCCACGTTAATATTACCAGCAGTAGTAGATTTTCACATTATATCGAGACCACATATATTGTATTTATTTTTTTTCTGTTTATCCTGTCATTATGTTGAAGGATGGAGGCTGTTGTATCCAACAGAGAGGTTTAATTGCATTTTTAAAAGGGTTTAAGTGTAAGAGTTTAACTTGAATATTATTTTCTTTTTAGCAAGGGAAATTTAGTATATACAGTCAAGCCGGAAAGTCTGCACACCCCTTTCCCCTTCTCCACTTTTATTACGTTACGGACTTATACTACAATAGATTGAGTTCATTTTTTGCCTCAAACATCTACACACAATAGCCAATAATGACAAAGTGAAAACAGGTTTTTAGAAAATATGCAATTTTATTTTACTGACAAAAATAGGTTATTTAGGGGTTACATATCTGTACACACTCTAAGCCTACATACTTGGTTGCTGCACCTTTGGCAGCGATTACAGCTTCAAGGCGTCTTGGGAAAGAAGCTACGAGCTTGGCACACTTGGCACACTTCTGGACATTTTTGCCCATTCCTCTTGGCATATTCTTGCAAGCTCCGTCAGGTTGGATGGGGAGCGTTGGTACACAGCCATTTTCAGCTCTTTCCACAGATGTTCAATTGGATTCAGGTCTGGGCTCTGGCTGGGCCACTCAAGGACATGCACAGACTTTCTCTGAAGCCACTCCTTTGTTCTTTTGGCTGTGTGCTTCGGGTCGTTGTCATGTTGGAAAGTCATGTTGTTTGCCCCAGTCTGAGGTCCAGAGCGCTCTGGAGCAGGTTTTTTTCAAGGATCTCTGCATTCATCTTTCCCTCTATCAGGACTAGTCGCCCCGTTCCCGCTGCTGAAAAACATCCCCACATCATGATGCTGTTCCGCCATGCTTCACTGTAGGGATGGTATTAGCCAGGTGATGAGCGGTACCTTGTTTCCTCCAGACGTGACGCTTGGTATTCAGGCCAAAAAGTTCAATTTTGTTTTCATCAGACCAGAGAATCTTGATTCTCATGGTTTGAGAGTCCTCTAGATGCCTTTTGGCAAACTCCAAGCAGGCTTTGATGTGCCTTTTACTAAGGAGGGGCTTCCGTCTGGCCACTCTACCATAAAGGCCTGATTGGTGGAGTGCTGCCTGGATGGTTGATCTTCTGAAAGGTTCTCCCATCTCCACCAGGATATGCTGGAGCTCTGTCAGAGTGACCCTCGGGTTCCTGCTCACCTCCCTGGCCAAGGTCCGTCTTCCCCGATTGCTCAGTTTGGCCGGGCGGCCAGGTCTAGGAAGATTCTTGGTGGTTCCAAACTTCTTCCATTTACAAATGATGGTGGCCACGGTGTTTTTTGGGACCTGTAAAGCTGCAGAGATTTTTCCGTACCCTTCTCCAGATTTATGCCTTGACACAATCCTGTTTCTGAGGTCTGCAGATAATTCCTTTGACCCCATTGCTTGGAGTTTGCTCTGACATGCACTGTCAACTGTGGGACCTTATATAGGCAGGTGTTGGCAATCCCCAAACATGTCCAATCAATTGAATTTATCACAGGTGGACTCCAATTAAGTTGTAGAAACATCTCAAGCAGTAGCAGTGGAAACAAAATGCACCTCAGCTCACTTTTGGGTGTCATATCAAAGGGTGTGCATACTTGCGTACATATGATATGTTTACATTTAGATTTTTAATAAATTAGCACAAATGTCTAAAAACCTGTTTTCACTTGTCATTATTTTGTGTAGAATTTTGAGACAAGAAATGAACTCAATCTATTGTCTGTAACGTAATAAAACGTGGAGAAGGTGAAAGGGGTGTGCAGACTTTCCGGCTTGACTGTATGTTAACAAGACGTGTAAAACCTCCCTCATGGTACAGTATTGAATATCATATAAAACCTCCCTCATGGTACAGTATTGAATATCATATAAAACCTCCCTCATGGTACAGTATTGAATATTATATAAAACCTCCCTCATGGTACAGTATTGAATATTATATAAAACCTCCCTCATGGTACAGTATTGAATATCATATAAAACCTCCCTCATGGTACAGTATTTAATATCATATAAAACCTCCCTCATGGTACAGTATTGAATATCATATATAACCTCCCTCATGGTACAGTATTGAATATCATATAAAACCTCCCTCATGGTACAGTATTGAATATCATATAAAACCTCCCTCATGGTACAGTATTGAATATTATATAAAACCTCCCTCATGGTACAGTATTGAATATTATATAAAACCTCCCTCATGGTACAGTATTGAATATCATATAAAACCTCCCTCATGGTACAGTATTGAATATCTATTCATTTATTCATATCTATTCTATTCGGAACATTTCTCAAAGTGCTAAGGCATATTGTACAGAATACTCAGGCAGTGTTGAGGCGTATTGTACAGCATACTCAGGCAGTGTTGAGGCATATTGTGCAGAATACCCAGGCTGTGTTGAGGCATATTGTACAGAATACTCAGGCTGTGTTGAGGCGTATTGTACAGAATACTCAGGCTGTGTTGAGGCGTATTGTGCAGAATACTCAGGCAGTGTTGAGGCATATTGTACAGAATACTCAGGCAGTACTGAGGCTTATTGTACAGAATACTCAAGCTGTGTTGAGGCGTATTGTACAGAATACTCAGGCTGTGTTGAGGCGTATTGTGCAGAATACTCAGGCTGTGTTGAGGCGTATTGTACAGAATACTCAGGCTGTGTTGAGGCGTATTGTACAGAATACTCAGGCTGTGTTGAGGCGTATTGTACAGAATACTCAGGCAGTGTTGAGGCATATTGTGCAGAATACTCAGGCAGTGTTGAGGCATATTGTACAGAATACTCAGGCAGTGTTGAGGCGTATTGTGTAGAATACTCAGGCAGTGTTGAGGCGTATTGTGCAGAATACTCAGGCAGTGTTGAGGCGTATTGTACAGAATACTCAGGCAGTGTTGAGGCATATTGTACAGAATACTCAGGCAGTGTTGAGGCATATTGTGCAGAATACTCAGGCAGTGTTGAGGCATATTGTGCAGAATACTCAGGCAGTGTTGATGCATATTGTGCAGAATACTCAGGCAGTGTTGAGGCATATTGTGCAGAATACTCAGTCAGTGTTGAGGCGTATTGTGCAGAATACTCAGGCAGTGTTGAGGCGTATTGTGCAGAATACTCAAGCAGTGTTGAGGCGTATTGTGCAGAATACTCAGGCAGTGTTGAGGCGTATTGTGCAGAATACTCAGGCAGTGTTGAGGCCTATTGTGCAGAATACTCAGGCAGTGTTGAGGCATATTGTGCAGAATACTCAGGCAGTGTTGAGGCGTATTGTGCAGAATACTCAGGCAGTGTTGAGGCGTATTGTGCAGAATACTCATGTTGAGGCGTATTGTGCAGAATACTCAGGCTGTGTTGAGGCGTATTGTACAGCATACTCAGGCAGTGTTGAGGCATATTGTGCAGAATACCCAGGCTGTGTTGAGGCATATTGTGCAGAATACTCAGGCAGTGTTGAGGCGTATTGTGCAGAATACTCAGGCAGTGTTGAGGCATATTGTGCAGAATACTCAGGCTGTGTTGAGGCGTATTGTGCAGAATACTCAGGCAGTGTTGAGGCGGATTGTGCAGAATACTCAGGCAGTGTTGAGGCGTATTGTGCAGAATACTCAGGCAGTGTTGAGGTGTATTGTGCAGAATACTCAGGCAGTGTTGAGGCATATTGTGCAGAATACTCAGACAGTGTTGTGGCATATTGAGCAGAATACTCAGGCAGTGTTGAGGCGTATTATGCAGAATACTCAGGCTGTGTTGAGGCGTATTGTGCGGAATACTCAGGCAGTGTTGAGGCGCATTGTGCAGAATACTCAAGCAGTGTTGAGGCGTATTGTACAGAGTACTCAGGCAGTGTTGAGGCGTATTGTGCAGAATACTCAGGCAGTGTTGAGGCGTATTGTACAGAATACTCAGGCAGTGTTGAGGCATATTGTGCAGAATACTCAGTCAGTGTTGAGGCGTATTGTGCAGAATACTCAGGCAGTGTTGAGGCGTATTGTGCAGAATACTCAGGCAGTGTTGAGGCGTATTGTGCAGAATACTCAGGCAGAACTGATGCCATGTTGTTTGTGTTATTTCTCTGCAGGAGGCAATATTCAGTGTCTGGATCCAGTTCAGTGATGGCTCTGTTATCCCCCTGAATATTTACGACCCCAAAGACTTCACTCTAACCGCCACCTCGCTGGACCAAAGCGTGGTCTCTGTCTATCAGGAGCAGCCTCTGAAGTGGCCCGTGGTGGTGGCAGAGGGAGAGGGCCAGGGGCCATTGGTCAGGGTGGAGATGGTCATCTCCGAGGCCTGCCAGAAGTCCAAGAGGAAGAGCATTCTGGCGTCTGGGACCGGGAACGTGCGAGTGAAGTTTGGACAGAATGATGTGGAGCAGAGGGGGGCGGGGCAGGAGGCAGGGGATGGGCAGGTTTCTCTGGATAACAGCTCCAGCGAGCGGCGGCTAAAGGGTCTGGAGCGGGACGGGGAGGAGGGGGAGAGCTGGAAGTACAACAGCGCTGCGTCCGACCGTGAAGAGGGAGCCATGAGGAAGGTCAGCACCACCACTAAAACCACCATCACCAGCCAGGCGCGGCCCGGCGCAGGGGCCCCCAACGCCCCCCCAGGCTTCACCAGCTTCCCAGCCCAGGTGGACCTCCCCGGGGGGGCCGAAAGCGACCTGTCCCAGGCGGCCCGAGGGCTCACTGACCTGGAGATCGGCATGTACGCCCTGCTGGGGGTCTTCTGCCTGGCCATCCTGGTCTTCCTCATCAACTGCATCACCTTCGCCTTCCGCTACCGCCACAAGCAGCTGCCTGCGCTGGAGCAGGGCAACCTGAATCACGCCCATGACTGGGTGTGGCTGGGTAATGAGGCGGAGCTCCTGGAGCACCATGCCGAGGCCCCGCCCCACGGGGATGAGTGTACCACCATCATCGACCGCGGCGAGGCATACGAGGAGAGCAAATATCTGCTGAATGGGCTCACTCAGAAGAGCGGTCAGGGCCCCATGCACTGTGCCTCCGACCCAGGACCCTGCAACGGCCAGGACCCCAAAACCACGCCCCTCAACAACTCCCCCAGCGCCAAGCGCAAGCGGGTCAAGTTTACCTCCTTTGCCACCATCCTGCCAGACGATGGTGGCCCTTACACCAACTCCATCCTCATTGGCAACGAGGACAATATCAAGTGGGTGTGTCAGGACATGGACCTGGGCCAATCGGCTGAGATCAGAACCTACATGGAGAGGCTACAAGACAATCTGTGAGAGGCAGGAACGGGACACAGGATTTTAACTCACCTATAATGCCTTTGGACCTGGAACAGGAGCATGCTGGGAGATGGGAGGGGGAACAGGAGGATTCTGGGAAATGGGATGGGGAACATAAATATTCTGGGGGATGGGATGAAGAACAGGAAGATTCTGGGAAATGGGATGGGGAACAGGAGGATTCTGGGAAATGGGATGGGGAACAGGAGGATTCTGGGAGATGGGATGGAGAACAGGAGGATTCTGGGAGATGGGATGGGGAACAGGAGGATTCTGGGAGATGGGATGGGGAACAGGAGGATTCTGGGAGATGGGATGGGGAACAGGCGGATTCTGGGAGATGGGATGGGGAAGGGAGGATTCTGGGAGATGGGAAAGGGAAGGGAGGTGTAGAGGGAAGGAATCCCAGGGTGCAACAGGACTGTTCTGCAGTGGATTGAGACATCATTGGACATCTATCCAAGAGATTAGAGAGTAATAAAGGACTTAAAACAGAAAAACAGAAAAATAAACAAAAAATATAACTGGAGAGGCTCAGAATGAAGGATATAGCTGCCAGGACGTGAGGCAGAATTTTGTTTGATCTTTGAGTTCTGTTTTTGTTTAATACAATTTATTTTTTCTTTCAGGCCCTCAGATAGAGCAGGAAGAGTGTGTGTGGGAGTGTGTGCCCCTGTAACAGACAGTGGAAGAAAAGGGCGGTTTAATGTAAGCAGAAACACAACATTACACAGAGTCCAGGGCATTACACAGAGTCCAGGGCATAGGTTCTTGTATTTCTTAATTATTGGTTCTTTCTCTTTTTCTGATGGTGTGATTTCTTTGTGCCCCCCCCCACCCCACCCCACCCCACCCCCACCCTCCCTCCCCACATATAGGATGTTTGTAACTCTCTAAATACATGCACAACCAATAGTGGAATCAGTCCATAGCAAATGTCAAAGGTTGGCTTTACTCAAATGCATTGGCTCTAGGTGACAGTATATGGGTGTCAGCAGTGGGATCTTCTCCAGTGTGAACAGCTGAAAATGGGACCAAAATGAAAGCAGTGATGATGAGGACATTATGGAATGGCGTGTGCCAGGGAGTGAGCCATCTGGGACCTGTCTGCTTCCCCTCAGTGTTTAATGTACAGTAAACCCTTCATTCTGGGGAGGGGATGTTCAGTGAGATATCTGCTCCTCATTGCCCAGTAACAGGAAGTGAAGCTGGGACAGGAGACTACTGTTCAGAACTTGCCCCACCCAGTTTGGCCAAAGACACTGAAGCAATACCGACAGGCTGGCACTGCCCACCTGAACGAAAATGGACACGACCTCTGACCTCAGACCTTATGACCTGATGGTGTGACCTTGTGACATGACAATTTGACCATGTGACTTGATAGTGTGACCATATAATTTTTGGGGGAATGAAACCAGGATTCATATTTTCTGAATTCCCTCTATATACTGTTAACGCAAGAGACACAATATACAAATGGACACAGTGAACTACTCATGTTATAAAATATGAATGTGTTTCTTCTCCTGTTGTGAAGATGTACATTTTTCTATCCTCTATTAATTCTCTGAGCCTCATGCTTTTTACAGTGTTCTTTGGGTTTGTTTTTTTCACCTGGTTTTTTCTTTATTTGGTAGTACATGCTGTTCACAACCAAGGATATTCCCCACCTCTAAGCTCAGGTGAACACATACAGTAAATACGTCCAGTTTGCATTGTAGATTGTAAGAATGTAATATTTATTTATAAATATAATACAAAGATGTTGTACATAAAAAAAGCTTCAAACTGCTTGTTAATAAAGCGACTCACAGCTAATAGTGTCCATTTTGTATATGTACTGATCCAGCCACCAGAAGCCACGTCACAGTAAATATGGATTTCTCCTGAAGCCCTGTTGATGCGCCATGTCACAGTAAATATAGATTTCTCCTGAAGCCCTGTTGATGTGCCATGTCACAGTAAATATAGATTTCTCCTGAAGCCCTGTTGATGTGCCATGTCACAGTAAATATAGATTTCTCCTGAAGCCCTGTTGATGCGCCATGTCACAGTAAATATGGACATCTCCTGAAGCCCTGTTGATGCGCCATGTCACAGTAAATATGGATTTCTCCTGAAGCCCTGTTGATGCGCCATGTCACAGTAAATATTGACTGACCTATTGTACAACTTGTGCCCTAGCTCATGATATATTTTTAGAAACTAGCCATTATAATGATAGATTTTTATGATATTGTCTCTGATTTTAAAATCACTCATAACTTCTCCATTGCATGTTTGATATTGAATTTTGACTTTAATATTTTAAAACATTTATCTGGTTGATTTTTTTTATGTTAAAACATGGGGTGTGGTCACGCCAGCATTACATCCTGTGATGTCACAATTCCGATGACCACACGTAATGTCCTATGACATCTTTATTTTGAACTGGTACAGTATTCGCCCACAGCCTCAGAATTTAAAGGCATAAAATGCGTTACCTGAGTAACCACAGGAAGAGGACCGGAGCTTCAGGGTGAATGTGAGTTCTTACTGTCTGTAAGCGAATGCAATACAAAGGTTTTAACAGGAGAGAATACTTTCTGTGCTTTAATGGATGTCTTTATTTTATCACATACTTTAAAAACAAAATGTCATTTTGTCTTTGAAATGTAAGGGAGTTGGGCCTGGAGAGCTGATGTGTGTATATAAATCCACAAATGTCCCCTAAATACTGTTTTTTGTTATTTCCAGTGTCCTGCATTCCTAAGTTGTTTTTCCAAAGTGTGACGCACATTGCAGTGTGTGTGCATTGCTTCATTACGGGGCTTCACTGAACGCACATTTAGTGTGTGTACAGTGTGTGTGCATTGCTTCATTATGGGGCTTTCCCATTAGAGCACACTGCAGTGTGTGTGTGCATTGCTTCATTATGGGGCTTTCCCATTAGAGCGCACTGCAGTGTGTGTGTGCATTGCTTCATTACGGGGCTTTCCCATTAGAGCGCACTGCAGTGTGTGTACAGTGTGTGTGCATCGCTTCGTTATGGGGCTTTCCCATTAGAGCGCACTGCAGTGTGTGTGTGTGTATTGCTTCATTATGGGGCTTTCCCATTAGAGTGCACTGCAGTGTGTGTACAGTGTGTGTGCATCGCTTCGTTATGGGGCTTTCCCATTAGAGCGCACTGCAGTGTGTGTGTGCATTGCTTCATTATGGGGCTTTCCCATTAGAGCACACTGCAGTGTGTGTGTGTGTGTATTGCTTCATTATGGGGCTTTCCCATTAGAGCACACTGCAGTGTGTGTGTGTGTATTGCTTCATTACGGGGCTTTCCCATTAGAGCGCACTGCAGTGTGTGTGTGTGTGTATTGCTTCATTACGGGGCTTTCCCATTAGAGCACACTGCAGTGTGTGTGTGCATTGCTTCATTACGGGGCTTTCCCATTAGAGCGCACTGCAGTGTGTGTGTGCATTGCTTCATTACGGGGCTTTCCCATTAGAGCACACTGCAGTGTGTGTGTGTGTATTGCTTCATTACGGGGCTTTCCCATTAGAGCACACTGCAGTGTGTGTGTGTGTGTATTGCTTCATTACGGGGCTTTCCCATTAGAGCGCACTGCAGTGTGTGTGTGTGTATTGCTTCATTACGGGGCTTTCCCATTAGAGCACACTGCAGTGTGTGTGTGCATTGCTTCATTATGGGGCTTTCCCATTAGAGCGCACTGCAGTGTGTGTGTGTGTATTGCTTCATTACGGGGCTTTCCCATTAGAGCACACTGCAGTGTGTGTGTGCATTGCTTCATTACGGGGCTTTCCCATTAGAGCGCACTGCAGTGTGTGTGTGTGCATTGCTTCATTACGGGGCTTTCCCATTAGAGCACACTGCAGTGTGTGTGTGTGCATTGCTTCATTATGGGGCTTTCCCATTAGAGCACACTGCAGTGTGTGTGTGTGCATTGCTTCATTACGGGGCTTTCCCATTAGAGCACACTGCAGTGTGTGTGTGTGCATTGCTTCATTATGGGGCTTTCCCATTAGAGCACACTGCAGTGTGTGTGTGCATTGCTTCATTATGGGGCTTTCCCATTAGAGCACACTGCAGTGTGTGTACAGTGTGTGTGCATTGCTTCATTACAGGGCTTTCCCATTAGAGCGCACTGCAGTGTGTGTACAGTGTGTGTGCATTGCTTCATTACGGGGCTTTCCCATTAGAGCACACTGCAGTGTGTGTGTGTGCATTGCTTCATTATGGGGCTTTCCCATTAGAGCACACTGCAGTGTGTGTGTGTGCATTGCTTCATTACGGGGCTTTCCCATTAGAGCACACTGCAGTGTGTGTGTGTGCATTGCTTCATTATGGGGCTTTCCCATTAGAGCGCACTGCAGTGTGTGTACAGTGTGTGTGCATTGCTTCATTACGGGGCTTTCCCATTAGAGCACACTGCAGTGTGTGTGTGCATTGCTTCATTACGGGGCTTTCCCATTAGAGCACACTGCAGTGTGTGTGTGTGCATTGCTTCATTACGGGGCTTTCCCATTAGAGCGCACTGCAGTGTGTGTGTGCATTGCTTCATTATGGGGCTTTCCCATTAGAGCACACTGCAGTGTGTGTGTGTGCATTGCTTCATTACGGGGCTTTCCCATTAGAGCGCACTGCAGTGTGTGTAACACAGAGGGCTGAGCTCCTCCCTCCATAACGCTGACAGAATGCGCATAATCCTGGCTCAGTGGGTGGGACTGTGGGCGTGGCAGTAGCTCAATGGGCGGGGCAATATCTCCATAGGTGTGGTTGTGGGTGGGGTTTTGGCTCAGTGGGCGGGGCTGTGAGTAGGTAAAAAATAAACAGAAACTGTTATATGATGTTGCTATTTATCCCAAACATGCCCGCCCCAGCAGCGTCTGTGAAGTCCACTATATCAGCGTATGATTGGCTGGCTTGGTCACACGGGCCAGCTTTCAGGTGATCCATCAGTCCAGGCCTCCAGGCGAGAAGATGTACAGTTTTTGTCTTTAAAGGAACCCTGCCACCCTCCAGCTCAACGAGCACAAGCCTTTCTTCAATCAGGTCAGCTTGGGCATCAGGATCAATGACAGGGCCGTTTCTAGACTGCTTTCATTGGGGGGGGGGGGACAAGGGGGAGAGGAAGTAGCGGAGGGTCTGAGGGTCCTTTCCCAGAAAAAATGGAGCCTTTTCCTGCATTTCCACACAGCCTCATACAGGGCATTTTCTAAAATAAAATGTTTAATTTATGAACATTTTGAAGATTTGTTTTTTCCAAAGCCCTAGATGAGATTTGAGATGCTTTTATATAAAGCTAAAGTATAGGCTAATCAGTTTATTAGTGTATACAATATTTTTTATTACATTTTAAACCCATCTCCACCCGCCCCTCATCTAATAGGAAGACAACTTTATTTATGCCCAATAATACTAAATCCTTATCTAATCTTGGAAACAAGTATATTAAAGATGAGCTATATTCCTTCATCATTTCAGTCTCTTTGTGCTATTTTCTATTTACATGTGAAACTACGTTACTGTAACTGGCTCATCATTTTCATTAAAATTTTTGCCACTCCACTGACTAGCCAACACGCAGCGGTAGGCTAGCTAACACACACACACACACACACAGGCGCCGCACACACACACACACACACACACACACACACACACACACACACACACACACACACACACACACACACACACACACACAAACACACACACACATGGGTGCCGCACACACAAGTGCAGCCAGCTAGTGCAATGCTGCAGATGTTTCGCAGAATCGCAGCTATAACAACTAGGCTAGGTTCAACATGTAATCAATCTATTTAAAATCAAATCTCCAAGACGGAGATTCTGTCAGAGATTCCATGCACTGAGTAAGCTAGGCTAGCGAATATTATATCCTAAGCAATGCGTAACAGTTACAGTTATCAAGAGATTGATCAAAGAAACTGACCTCTTTCTCTATTGTAGCATCGCCATGTTTTATATGGCCAAACCAACCAATCAGATATTAGAGAAATATATTATTTCGATGTAGCATTTTTATGATTGGCCGAATCGTCTGTAGCTCTAATAGCCTACTGACAGCGGTACGGGCTCTGAATTCATATGGTCAGATTAAATGTTTTCTGGATTCGGCTTCAAAATGGCCAATAGGAAAGCAGTGCATTTTTTGATGAACAATGACAAAATTACAGAAAACTATGAACGCTCTGATGAAAAATATAGCTATAACGGTGATTTTTTATTGGATGAGCAGACAATTTCTCTGGGTGGGCAAGGCTTATTTCTGGGTGGGCTATACCCACCCCAGCCCACCCGTAGACACGCCCCTGATCAATGAGGAGGAAGTTCCCCCAAAATACTTGTGGGCTGTACTGCATGGGCTGTACTCAGTGGGCTGTACTCAGTGGGCCATACTCTGTGGGCTGTACTTTGTGGGCCGTACTCAGTGGGCCGTACTCTGTGGGCCATACTCTGTGGGCTGTACTTTGTGGGCCGTACTCAGTTGGCCGTACTCAGTGGGCCGTACTCAGTGGGCTGTACTCAGTGGGCCTGACTCTGTGGGCTGTACTCAGTGGGCCGTACTCTGTGGGCCATACTCTGTGGGCCATACTCTGTGGGCCGTACTTTGTGGGCCGTACTCAGTGGGCTGTACTCTGTAGGCCGTTCTCAGTGGGCCGTACTCAGTGGGCTGTACTTTGTGGGCCGTACTCAGTGGGCCGTACTCTGTGGGCCATACTCTGTGGGCTGTACTTTGTGGGCCGTACTCAGTGGGCTGTACTCAGTGGGCTGTACTCAGTGGGCCTGACTCTGTGGGCTGTACTCAGTGGGCCGTACTCTGTGGGCCATACTCTGTGGGCCGTACTTTGTGGGCCGTACTCAGTGGGCTGTACTCTGTAGGCCGTTCTCAGTGGGCCGTACTCAGTGGGCTGTACTCTGTGGGCTGTACTCAGTGGGCCGTACTCTGTGGGCTGTACTTTGTGGGCCGTACTCAGTGGGCTTTACTTTGTGGGCCGTACTCAGTGGGCTGTACTCTGTGGGCCATACTCTGGCAAGATTTTAGTCTACTGACAAACCAAGGGAAAAAAACCTTGAAAAGTGACAAATTTAGAAATATTCACACAGAAAGAACCATAATTTGGACCAACTACAATACATTATGAAAGCAGTGATTGAAATATAAAGTCTCACAAAATACAGGTATATATTTTTGAAGTAGTGGTTATTTGGGAGTACATGTGCTTGTTTTATAGAGATGGTACGAGCAGAATCAGGGCATTTCTGCACTTGTGCTAAAACAGTAATGGCTGCATTAGTGTTCCTTTGGAGAGGAGCAGTTTCACACCTCCATTAAGCTAAATGTGAACGCTATGCAGTGCTTTTGGCTTGGAGATGAAAACATTTGGCTTTAGAGGACTATCGAGAAAAACAATGCTCTTCGCAGAATCAGGCGACTGCCTCTTATGGGTTAATGTTTTTTGTAGAAAAACATTTTTAATCAGACACAAAGCATGTCAGTGGCATGATGGTATATTGAACCCAAAGCCAGAAAAACTATTTTTATGTCATCCAGCAGGAAATGGCTTCATAGAACGGCTAATTCAAGCATAAAATACTTAGTTTCTTATCGCCTCCTCACTTTCTTTCCCACTGAAGGAAAGCGACGCTCCCGCTTGCTGTAAACTGCCTCTTTTTCCCTTTTAAACAAATTCCATTCCAATTTAGTGGCTTCCATTAACATGTGTTTCCTTGCCATGTTGATTTACCGCAGTTATCAAATACATATTGCCAACGAAGTGAGACATGCAACCTTTCATTTTCAAACCATCGGCTTCCAAATTCGACATGGAACATTAACAAGAGAAATGAGTGCACTGACGAAGCAGGGAACCAGCCTGTATCTTCAAATGGCATTTTGCTTTCATTTAGCTTTCCTTACTAAGTGCTGTCTTGGGTAGTCATGCAGGCTGCTGGCCACAGACAGATGCCAGGTGACTGGCGTGCCTTTTCAAAGTCAAACGGCAGACAGCCAAGGCTTGAAATTAATAGTTAACCTATGGACCAGTGCGCTTGTGTCCTCGTTCCCCGGGTGAGCCTGCCATTTCTCAAAGCGCTAAAAGAATAACTTACCAGGAGGCGTTGTTTCCAGGATGTAAAAGCAACATTTATCATCGTGTGGCAAAGCAACATTCATCCCAGGCAGCGAGGATCTGTGGACCACGAAGCTGGAACCAGACCCAAACGCCTTTAATTACAGAACCAGCGTCCACAGAGCCGCCCTCTCCAATAAGTCATCGCTAAATGAATGCACTCATTGTAAAGCTGTACCTCTAGCCATTATGCCCAACACTAGCAGTAAAAAGAGAGGAGGCTGAGCATAGTTTTTGGATGTTATAATCAGTGATATGATGCTATTGAGACAGGTTTTCATGGTGAAGGCTGTAATATAATATAATACAGTAGAATGCACTTAATTGCATAAACCATTTGTCAGTGAATTTTATGCGATAATCCAGCTGGGGATGGCACAAAACAAACACACAACAAACACACATACATACAGTATACTATACAACATTTATAATATAGAACAAACACACAAACATATACAGTATACTGTACAACTTTAATAATATAGTACAAACACACACAAATACATACAGTATACTGTACAACTATAATATAGTACAACCATACACAAATACATACATTATACTGTACAATTTCAATATAGTACAAACACACACTAATACATACAGTATACTGTACAACTTCAATATAGTACAAACACACAAATACATACAGTATACTGTACAACTTTTATATAGTACAAACACACAGTAATACATACGGTATACTGTACAACTTCAATATAGTACAAATACATACAGTATACTGTACAACTTTAATATAGTACAAACACACACAAATACATACAGTATACTGTACCACTTTAATATAGTACAAACACACACAAATACAAACAGTATACTGTACAACTTTAATATAGTACAAACACACACAAATACATACAGTATACTGTACAACTTCAATATAGTACAAACACACAAATACATACAGTATACTGTACAACTTTAATATAATACAAACACACACACAAATACATACAGTATACTGTACCACTTTAATATAGTACAAACACACACTAATACATACAGTATACTGTACAACTTCAATATAGTACAAACACACAAATACATACAGTATACTGTACAACTTTAATATAGTACAAACACACACAAATACATACAGTATACTGTACGACTTTAATATAGTACAAACACACACAAATACATACAGTATACTGTACCACTTTAATATAGTACAAACACACACAAATACATACAGTATACTGTACCACTTTAATATAGTACAAACACACACAAATACAAACAGTATACTGTACAACTTTTATATAGTACAAACACACAGTAATACATACGGTATACTGTACAACTTCAATATAGTACAAATACATACAGTATACTGTACAACTTTAATATAGTACAAACACACACAAATACATACAGTATACTGTACCACTTTAATATAGTACAAACACACACAAATACATACAGTATACTGTACCACTTTAATATAGTACAAACACACACAAATACATACAGTACAACTTTAATATAGTACAAACACACACAAATACATACAGTACAACTTTAATATAGTACAAACACACAAATACATACAGTATACTGTACAACTTTTATATAGTACAAACACACAGTAATACATACGGTATACTGTACAACTTCAATATAGTACAAACACACAAATACATACAGTATACTGTACAACTTTAATATAGTACAAATACATACAGTATACTGTACCACTTTAATATAGTACAAACACACACAAATACAAACAGTATACTGTACAACTTTAATATAGTACAAACACACAAATACATACAGTATACTGTACAACTTTAATATAATACAAACACACACACAAATACATACAGTATACTGTACCACTTTAATATAGTACAAACACACACTAATACATACAGTATACTGTACAACTTCAATATAGTACAAACACACAAATACATACAGTATACTGTACAACTTTAATATAGTACAAACACACACAAATACATACAGTATACTGTACCACTTTAATATAGTACAAACACACACAAATACATACAGTATACTGTACCACTTTAATATAGTACAAACACACACAAATACATACAGTACAACTTTAATATAGTACAAACACACACAAATACATACAGTACAACTTTAATATAGTACAAACACACACAAATACATACAGTATACTGTACAACTTTAATATAGTACAAACACACACAAATACATACAGTATACTGTACCACTTTAATATAGTACAAACACACACAAATACATACAGTACAACTTTAATATAGTACAAACACACACAAATACATACAGTACAACTTTAATATAGTACAAACACACACAAATACATACAGTATACTGTACAACTTTAATATAGTACAAACACACACAAATACATACAGTACAACTTTAATATAGTACAAACACACACAAATACATACAGTACAACTTTAATATAGTACAAACACACACAAATACATACAGTATACTGTACAACTTTAATATAGTACAAACACACACAAATACATACAGTATACTGTACCACTTTAATATAGTACAAACACACACAAATACATACAGTATACTGTACCACTTTAATATAGTACAAACACACACAAATACATACAGTACAACTTTAATATAGTACAAACACACACAAATACATACAGTACAACTTTAATATAGTACAAACACACACAAATACATACAGTATACTGTACAACTTTAATATAGTACAAAGACACACAAATACATACAGTACAACTTTAATATAGTACAAACACACACAAATACATATACTGTACAATTTTAGTGCGGTACAAACACACACAAACATAATTTCAACATAATTCGATGCAAATATCCAAAGTATCCTATAATGGTCTATGCAAATATGTGATCTCTTTACAATGAAATGAATGGAAAGTGGTTCATTTTATGCAAATACCCAAATAATGTGATAATCCGTTATGCAATTAAGTGGATTATACTGTATAGCCTAATATATAAAATAAAATAACATGACATATTATATAATATAATAAACTTTATTTATTATGAAAACAGTGCCCATCCCTCCAAAAGAAGGACTTACCTGTGGGCTTACCTGATCACATGGGTAACCTAGTCACCTGTTTATCTGATCACCAGGGTTACCTGATCACATGGGTAACCTAGTCACCTGTTTATCTGATCACCAGGGTTACCTGATCACATGGGTAACCTAGTCACCTGTTTATCTGATCACCAGGGTTACAGGAGGGAATGCAGTTAATGCAGACAGCTGAATAATGAAACTCATACATCATTAATATTCACTGCTGTGCTGTGATCTGCATGTGATGTGGGATTTATCTGCTTCACACAGCTGCTGTGTTTCAGTGTGAATTGTCCTATAGGACACAAGTTTGTTGGTTCAAATGCATTTGTGAATTTCAAGAGGTGACACTGAGCTACAGGGTCTGAGAGGTAAGAGCTGCCCCTGAGAGAGCGCCCCATCTGCATCTCGTTTGCATCTCGTCTGCACCCTGTCTACGCCCCGTCTGCACTCAGCATCCCGTCTGCACCCTGTCTACGCCCCGTCTGCACTCAGCATCCCGTCTGCACCCTGTCTACGCCCCGTCTGCACTCAGCATCCCGTCTGCACCCTGTCAGACATGCACACAAACTGAGGTAATGCACTTCCTGTCTCTGTCAGACATACACACAGACTGAGGTAATGCGCTTCCTGTCTCTGTCAGACATGCACACAGACTGAGGTAATGCGCTTCCTGTCTCTGTCAGACATGCACACAGACTGAGGTAATGCGCTTCCTGTCTCTGTCAGACATGCACACAGACTGAGGTAATGCACTCTCTTGCTCTGTCAGAAATCCACACACAGATGTGAGTAATGCGCTTCCTCTCCCTCTCTGTCAGACATGCACACACAGACATGGGTAATGCGCTTCCTCTCTGTCAGACATGCACACACAGACATGGGTAATGCGCTTCCTCTCTGTCAGACATGCACACACAGACATGAGTAATGCGCTTCCTCTCTTTCTGTCAGACATGCACACACAGATGTGAGTAATGCGCTTCCTCTCTTTCTGTCAGACATGCACACACAAATGCAGGTAATGCACTTTCTCTCTCTGTCAGACATGCACACACACGCGTAGGTAATGCGCTTCCTCTCTGTCAGACATGCACACACACGCGTAGGTAATGCGCTTCCTCTCTGTCAGACATGCACACACAGATGTGAATAATGCGCTTCCTCTCTTTCTGTCAGACATGCACACACAGCCACAGGTAATGCGCTTCCTCTCTCTCTCTTGTAAGACATGCACACATAGACACGCTGAAGATTAGCGGGCCGATGGCGGACCTATCTCCATTTCTCACTCCCGTCATACGCACCGTTAACTCTGCTGAAGGGGACCAGAACACCCAGCATTTCCTCTGCAGGTCATTTAATGCAGGATAACTTATCATAACTTGCAACACTTGAATTATCTTTAATTTCACTCCTGCAAAGATGAGTTCTACACGGTACACAGCAGTGTGTGCACATGAGCACATCTCACAGAAAACACATCCTGTTTGATGCTTTTTATATACTTCTGTGGGAAACAGGCACAATGTCACAATAACTGAATGTTATTTGTTAGCCTTAAATGAGAGTAGTACTATGAATCAGTATAGCAAAGAACCCCATAGCTAGCACAACCCAATCACACTAAGTCACAACAAAAGATGTTTATCATCACACCTTCATCCAGTTCAAAGTGAAACTGTTTGCTTGTGTCTACCAGCACGGAACATTTCTGTGGGTGCTACTGTACAGTACATCCTATATTGAGACAAACGGACAGCACATCCTATATTGAGACAAACGGACAGCCCATCCTATATAGGACTGGAGCCTTAGTGAGGGTGTAGCAATGAGTGTGAGGCACAGTGAGGGTGTAGCTGTGAGTGTGAGGCACAGTGAGGGTGTAGCTGTGAGTGTGAGGCACAGTGAGGGTGTAGCTGTGAGTGTGAGGCACCATGAGGGTGTAGCAGTGAGTGTGAGGCACAGTGATGGTGTAGCAATGAGTGTGAGGCACAGTGAGGGTGTAGCTGTGAGTGTGAGGCACAGTGAGGGTGTAGCTGTGATTGTGAGGCACAGTGAGGGTGTAGCTGTGAGTGTGAGGCACAGTGAGGGTGTAGCTGTGAGTGTGAGGCACAGTGATGGTGTAGCTGTGAGTGTGAGGCACAGTGAGGGTGTAGCTGTGAGTTTGAGGCACAGTGAGGGTGTAGCAGTGTGTGAGGCACAGTGAGGGTGTAGCAATGAGTGTGAGGCACAGTGAGGGTGTAGCTGTGAGTGTGAGGCACAGTGAGGGTGTAGCTGTGAGTGTGAGGCACAGTGAGGGTGTAGCTGTGAGTGTGAGGCACAGGGAGGGTGTAGCAATGAGTGTGAGGCACAGTGAGGGTGTAGCTGTGAGTGTGAGGCACAGTGAGGGTGTAGCTGTGAGTGTGAGGCACAGTGAGGGTGTAGCTGTGAGTGTGAGGCACAGTGAGGGTGTAGCAGTGAGTGTGAGGCACAGTGAGGGTGTAGCTGTGAGTGTGAGGCACAGTGAGGGTGTAGCTATGAGGGTGAGGCACAGTGAGGGTGTAGCTGTGAGTGTGAGGCACAGTGAGGGTGTAGCTGTGAGTGTGAGGCACCGTGAGGGTGTAGCAGTGAGTGTGAGGCACAGTGAGGGTGTAGCAATGAGTGTGAGGCACAGTGATGGTGTAGCTGTGAGTGTGAGGCACAGTGAGGGTGTAGCTGTTAGTGTGAGGCACAGTGAGGGTGTAGCTGTGAGTGTGAGGCACAGTGAGGGTGTAGCTGTGAGTGTGAGGCACAGTGAGGGTGTAGCTGTGAGTGTGAGGCACAGTGAGGGTGTAGCTGTGAGTGTGAGGCACAGTGAGGGTATAGCTGTGAGTTTGAGGCACAGTGAGGGTGTAGCAGTGAGTGTGAGGCACAGTGAGGGTGTAGCAATGAGTGTGAGGCACAGTGAGGGTGTAGCTGAGTGTGAGGCACAGTGAGGGTGTAGCTGTGAGTGTGAGGCACAGTGAGGGTGTAGCTGTGAGTGTGAGGCACAGGGAGGGTGTAGCAATGAGTGTCAGGCACAGTGAGGGTGTAGCTGTGAGTGTGAGGCACAGTGAGGGTGTAGCTGTGAGTGTGAGGCACAGTGAGGGTGTAGCAGTGAGTGTGAGGCACAGTGAGGGTGTAGCAGTGAGTTTGAGGCACAGTGAGGGTGTAGCTATGAGGGTGAGGCACAGTGAGGGTGTAGCTGTGAGTGTGAGGCACAGTGAGGGTGTAGCAGTGAGTTTGAGGCACAGTGAGGGTGTAGCTATGAGTGTGAGGCACAGGGAGGGTGTAGCAGTGAGTTTGAGGCACAGTGAGGGTGTAGCAGTGAGTTTCAGGCACAATGAGGGTGTAGCTATGAGTGTGAGGCACAGTGAGGGTGTAGCAGTGAGTTTGAGGCACAGTGAGGGTGTAGCAGTGAGTTTGAGGCACAGTGAGGGTGTAGCTATGAGTGTGAGGCACAGTGAGGGTGTAGCTGTGAGTTTGAGGCACAGTGAGGGTGTAGCTGTGAGTGTGAGGCACAGTGAGGGTGTAGCTATGAGTGTGAGGCACAGGGAGGGTGTAGCAGTGAGTTTGAGGCACAGTGAGGGTGTAGCTGTAAGTTTGAGGCACAGTGAGGGTGTAGCTGTGAGTGTGAGGCACAGTGAGGGTGTAGCTATGAGTGTGAGGCACAGGGAGGGTGTAGCTGTGAGTGTGAGGCACACGGAGGGTGTAGCTGTGAGTGTGAGGCACAGTGAGGGTGTAGCTGTGAGTGTGAGGCACAGTGAGGGTGTAGCTATGAGTGTGAGGCACAGGGAGGGTGTAGCTGTGAGTGTGAGGCACACGGAGGGTGTAGCTGTGAGTGTGAGGCACAGTGAGGGTGTAGCTGTGAGTGTGAGGCACACGGAGGGTGTAGCTGTGAGTGTGAGGCACAGGGAGGGTGTAGCTATGAGTGTGAGGCACAGTGAGCGTGTAGCTGTGAGTGTGAGGCACAGGGAGGGTGTAGCTGTGAGTGTGAGGCACAGTGAGGGTGTAGCTGTGAGTGTGAGGCACACGGAGGGTGTAGCTGTGAGTGTGAGGCACAGTGAGGGTGTAGTATTTATTCTTCCCAGTGGGCAGACCACTGCTTTGGTTTTTCAAAGGACTGCTTGGTCACCATGGTTACATTACCTTTAACATGCATATCCCTCCTGTTACAGGTTAAGAGTTATGTACACTAAATTCACACATAAATTCACAAATTATTCACACTCCCTGTTTAGTAAGTTCATTTTTTTGTCGTCTGTGATCTTTGCAAAACTTGCATTTATGAGCCTTTACTTTAGTTCCTGTTCCAGTTTAATTAATTAATTAATTAGTGTCTGTTATACATTTTCTGTCATATTTTTTCAACCTATTGATTTACTGCCTCAGCATTGTGAATAGTCAGAATCATTATTGGCATGAAACAGTTTTCAAATAATAGTCTTTTTTCGAGGTAGCGTAAAATGTTTATATTCAAAGAGACAGCAATAGAATAGAATAGAATAACTTTTATGTTCCCACTAGGGAACTTCAGTTGTAGCCCCAACAACAAAACAAAAAAAGACATAGACAGTGGGGCAGACCCACAACACACAAACAAACATATCAAACAAAGACATCCAACAGAATCATTACATCAATCAAGTTAATTAAGTTAATTAAAGTGCAATACAGCCATGATAGCCCCCGCTATCCCAAGATGTCCAGTGTCACCAAGCAGTCCAACGCACAAACTCCGCCTCCACGACTCTCCTCCATACACGCAGCGCCGCGGTCTCTACACCGCCGAAACTAAGTACCAAACTGCGTCAATCTTCCAAGTCGTCTCCTCACTCCTCCCCCGCATTATGTTCTCCTTCCCTGG
>CM040404.1:811547-814047 GCA_022702515.1 Ilyophis sp. 1 JC-2022 | reverse complement strand
TAGTGCTATGCTTGGGCAGTGCTATGCCTGTGCAGTGCTATGCTTGAGCAGTTCTATGTCTGTGTAGTGCTATGCTTGGGCAGTGCTATGCCTGTGTAGTGCTATGCTTGGGCAGTGCTATGTCTGTGCAGTGCTATGCTTGAGCAGTTCTATGTCTGTGTAGTACTATGCTTGGGCAGTGCTATGCCTGTGTAGTGCTATGCTTGAGCAGTTCTATGTCTGTGTAGTGCTATGCTTGGGCAGTGCTATGTCTGTGCAGTGCTATGCTTGAGCAGTTCTATGTCTGTGTAGTACTATGCTTGGGCAGTGCTATGCCTGGGCAGTGCTATGTCTGTGTAGTACTATGCTTGGGCAGTGCTATGTCTGTGTAGTGCTATGCTTGGGCAGTGCTATGCCTGTGTAGTGCTATGCCTGGGCAGTAGCCATTGTACTGAGCAGTGTTAATATCCAGTTAATAAGACACCACCTATCCAGTCATCCTGCGCCACCCAGTGGACATCGCGAGATCTCCACATATCCAGTCGGGTAGCGCGAGCAATCCAACTGAATAGATCTGCGCTATCCAACTGAACCGCGTCAGATGTCGAACTGGGTAGCTCTGCGCTATTCAACTGGGTCGTGCCGAATGTCGAACTGGGTAGCTCTGCGCTATTCAACTGGGTCGTGCCGAATGTCGAACTGGGTAGCTCTGCGCTATTCAACTGGGTCGTGCCGAATGTCGAACTGGGTAGCTCAGCGCTATTCTGGGCCCCCTATTGATATCCTTATTTTCAAAGTCCAATGTTGACAGGTATGAGTTTGACTAATTAATCTATGGCACAAACTAGCCTTAGATCATTGTTCTTTAAAAAAATAATATAGCTCCTGCTCCTGTTGCTGCACAGCAAGCAAGCGATCGCCCAGCCGGTGACAGCGTTAGTCGCTAATTAGCTTTAAATTTAATTGAATGAATGAGTTTGCTATGCATATTGAGTGTTGATGCGCTCTCTACGCCCCTGCAGTCATGGTCACTGGACAGTTTTAAAACACAAAATGAAATAAATCATTTATCTACGTTCCAACAACACAGTGTAGCCAGTCCGCTGATATTTGTTAACTTACATAGTGACTGTTGCTGAATAAAATGACTGTCTGGCTGCTGACTTTGGGTGATGTGGATCCTCATCTCTGTGGAAGCCAAAATTAGGAATTTATAAATAAATAGACACAAACATGAAAAAATGAATAGATAAAATGACAATTAAAGTTTATTTATTTCTGTATTTATTTATTTCTGTCTTTCTTCTTTTCTATATTTATTTATGTATTTCTTCTTTTCCAAATTTATTTATTTATGCATTTCTTCTTTTCCATATTTATTTATTTCTGTATTTCTTTTTTTCTGTATTTATTTATTTATTTATTTCTGTATTTCTTTGCCCATATGATAATGAGGGGGCTGTCCACCAACTCTCATTGGTTGATAGACCCCAGTGTCAGATCAATTGTAGCCTACTTGTCTTGCAGTTGCTGGCTTTAATGATACACAAATGTCTGAATATTGGCTAGGCTACGCAAGCACAGCTAGATAAGAGTCTCGTCTCTAAATTTGCATAAAGTGAGAATCCAGACTTCATCATTTTTCGTGTGGAGGCAGTGACTGATGGTTTGTTGGAGATTTCAGCAATAATGGACACAGATGTGTTTTAATGCGCAGGGCAGAGATAATGTAGCTATAACAATGTGTTAAAAGTGCAGATGCAATCCAGCGGTGACAAACATGTGCCGTGTAGTTACATGCTAACTGCTGCTGTTAATAGCCCTGCTATTCATCAGGCAAACATTAGCCATGTGGTTACATGCTAACTGCTGCTGTTAATAGCCCTGCTATTCATCAGGCAAACATTAGCCATGTAGTTACATGCTAACTGGTGCTGTTAATAGCTCTGCTATTCATCAGACAAACATTAGCCGTGTAGTTACATGCTAACTGGTGCTGTTAATAGCTCTGCTATTCATCAGGCAAACATTAGCCATGTAGTTACATGTTAACTGGTGCTGTTAATAGCTCTGCTATTCATCAGGCAAACATTAGCCATGTGGTTACATGCTAACTGGTGCTGTTAACAGCCCTGCTATTCATAAGGCAAACATTAGCCATGTGGTTACATGCTAACTGGTGCTGTTAATAGCTCTGCTATTCATCAGACAAACATTAGCCGTGTAGTTACATGCTAACTGGTGCTGTTAATAGCTCTGCTATTCATCAGGCAAACATTAGCCATGTAGTTACATGCTAACTGGTGCTGTTAATAGCTCTGCTATTCATCAGGCAAACATTAGCCATGTGGTTACATGCTAACTGGTGCTGTTAATAGCCCTGCTATTCATCAGGCAAACATTAGCCATGTAGTTACATGCTAACTGGTGCTGTTAACAGCCCTGCTATTCATCAGACAAACATTAGCCGTGTAGTTACATGCTAACTGGTGCTGTTAATAGCCCTGCTATTCATCAGGCA
>CM040404.1:794047-806547 GCA_022702515.1 Ilyophis sp. 1 JC-2022 | reverse complement strand
CTGTAACACAGGGACAGGGTGTGCGCTCCTGTAACACAGGGAAAGAGTGTGTGCTCCTGTAACACAGGGACAGAATGTGTGCTCCTGTAACACAGGGACAGAGTGTGCGCTCCTGTAACACAGGGACAGAGTGTGTGCTCCTGTAACACAGGTACAGAGTCTGTGCTCCTGTAACACAGGGAAAGAGTGTGTGCTCCTGTAACACAGGGAAAGAGTGTGTGCTCCTGTAACACAGGGACAGAGTGTGTGCTCCTGTAACACAGGTACAGAGTGTGTGCTCCTGTAACACAGGGACAGAATGTGTGCTCCTGTAACACAGGGACAGGGTGTGTGCTCCTGTAACACAGGGAAAGAGTCTGTGCTCCTGTAACACAGGGACAGAGTGTGTGCTCCTGTAACACAGGTACAGAATGTGTGCTCCTGTAACACAGGGACAGGGTGTGTGCTCCTGTAACACAGGGACAGAGTGTGTGCTCCTGTAACACAGGTACAGAATGTGTGCTCCTGTAACACAGGGACAGGGTGTGTGCTCCTGTAACACAGGGACAGGGTGTGTGCTCCTGTAACACAGGGACAGAGTCTGTGCTCCTGTAACACAGGGACAGAGTGTGTGCTCCTGTAACACAGGTACAGAATGTGTGCTCCTGTAACACAGGGACAGAGTCTGTGCTCCTGTAACACAGGGAAAGAGTCTGTGCTCCTGTAACACAGGGACAGGGTGTGTGCTCCTGTAACACAGGTACAGAGTGTGCGCTCCTGTAACACAGGTACAGAATGTGTGCTCCTGTAACACAGGGACAGGGTGTGTGCTCCTGTAACACAGGGACAGAGTGTGTGCTCCTGTAACACAGGTACAGAATGTGTGCTCCTGTAACACAGGGACAGGGTGTGTGCTCCTGTAACACAGGGACAGGGTGTGTGCTCCTGTAACACAGGGACAGAGTCTGTGCTCCTGTAACACAGGGACAGAGTGTGTGCTCCTGTAACACAGGTACAGAATGTGTGCTCCTGTAACACAGGGACAGGGTGTGTGCTCCTGTAACACAGGTACAGAGTGTGCGCTCCTGTAACACAGGTACAGAATGTGTGCTCCTGTAACACAGGGACAGGGTGTGTGCTCCTGTAACACAGGGACAGGGTGTGTGCTCCTGTAACACAGGGACAGAATGTGTGCTCCTGTAACACAGGGAAAGAGTGTGTGCTCCTGTAACACAGGTACAGAATGTGTGCTCCTGTAACACAGGGACAGAGTGTGTGCTCCTGTAACACAGGGACAGAGTGTGTGCTCCTGTAACACAGGGACAGAGTGTGTGCTCCTGTAACACAGGGACAGGGTGTGCGCTCCTGTAACACAGGGACATAGTCTGTGCTCCTGTAACACAGGTACAGAGTCTGTGCTCCTGTAACACAGGGACAGGGTGTGTGCTCCTGTAACACAGGGACAGAGTGTGTGCTCCTGTAACACAGGGACAGAGTGTGCGCTCCTGTAACACAGGGACAGAGTGTGTGCTCCTGTAACACAGGGACAGAGTGTGTGCTCCTGTAACACAGGGACAGGGTGTGTGCTCCTGTAACACAGGGACAGAGTGTGCGCTCCTGTAACACAGGGACAGAATGTGTGCTCCTGTAACACAGGTACAGAGTGTGTGCTCCTGTAACACAGGGACAGGGTGTGTGCTCCTGTAACACAGGGACAGAATGTGTGCTCCTGTAACACAGGTACAGAGTGTGTGCTCCTGTAACACAGGGACAGAGTGTGTGCTCCTGTAACACAGGGACAGGGTGTGTGCTTCTGTAACACAGGGACAGGGTGTGCGCTCCTGTAACACAGGGACAGAATGTGTGCTCCTGTAACACAGGTACAGAGTGTGTGCTCCTGTAACACAGGGACAGAGTGTGCGCTCCTGTAACACAGGGACAGGGTGTGTGCTCCTGTAACACAGGGACAGAGTGTGTGCTCCTGTAACACAGGGACAGAGTGTGTGCTCCTGTAACACAGGGACAGAGTGTGTGCTCCTGTAACACAGGGACAGGGTGTGTGCTCCTGTAACACAGGGACAGAGTGTGCGCTCCTGTAACACAGGGACAGAATGTGCGCTCCTGTAACACAGGTACAGAGTGTGTGCTCCTGTAACACAGGGACAGAGTGTGCGCTCCTGTAACACAGGGACAGAATGTGTGCTCCTGGAACACAGGTACAGAGTGTGTGCTCCTGTAACACAGGGACAGAGTGTGTGCTCCTGTAACACAGGGACAGGGTGTGTGCTCCTGTAACACAGGGACAGGGTGTGCGCTCCTGTAACACAGGGACAGAATGTGTGCTCCTGTAACACAGGTACAGAGTGTGTGCTCCTGTAACACAGGGACAGAGTGTGTGCTCCTGTAACACAGGGACAGAGTGTGTGCTCCTGTAACACAGGTACAGAGTGTGTGCTCCTGTAACACAGGTACAGAGTCTGTGCTCCTGTAACACAGGGACAGAGTGTGTGCTCCTGTAACACAGGGACAGAGTGTGTGCTCCTGTAACACAGGGACAGAGTGTGTGCTCCTGTAACACAGGGACAGAGTGTGTGCTCCTGTAACACAGGGACAGAGTGTGTGCTCCTGTAACACAGGGACAGAGTGTGTGCTCCTGTAACACAGGGACAGAGTGTGTGCTCCTGTAACACAGGGACAGAGTGTGTGCTCCTGTAACACAGGGACAGAGTGTGTGCTCCTGTAACACAGGGACAGAGTGTGTGCTCCTGTAACACAGGGACAGAGTGTGTGCTCCTGTAACACAGGGACAGAGTGTGCGCTCCTGTAACACAGGGACAGGGTGTGTGCTCCTGTAACACAGGTACAGAGTCTGTGCTCCTGTAACACAGGGACAGAGTGTGTGCTCCTGTAACACAGGGACAGAGTGTGTGCTCCTGTAACACAGGGGAAAAGTGTGTGCTCCTCTTCCATAGGCGGGGATAACACATGTTCAATGCTGGATATGATAAATGCATACAATATTTGTGCAACATTTATGCCATGTAAGGCAGATTTCTCATTTTCATGTTTTTGTTCTCTAAAGAAGCCGGAGAGTATTGTTCGCTTTATTTCATTCAAAACACGAGTAGCAAGGAAGATATATCATTTTTTTAAATGTATGATATTATAAGCCACATTACATAACTCATAGAAATGCATCATGCTGTTGTTAAGTATGAATAACCGAGTACTCAAAGCGTTTTGTTATGCGTTGATTTATTGTGTTCCTGTGTGGTTATTACATTATTGCTGTGAATCAGGGCCACTTCTCGACTGCTTTGATTGGGGGGGGGCATGAAGAGATGTTGGTGGGGCACAAGGGGGGGACGAAGTAGCGGGGGGTCTGGGGGTCTTCCCCCAGAAAAGTTTGAGACAGGGAATTCTTTTAAATGTTTTATTTATGAAAGTTTCCATTTTTTTTGCAAAGCCCTAGATGAAATTTCAGATACTTTCATATAAAGCTAAAGTGTAGGCTAATCAGTACATTAGTGGATAAGATAATTTTATTACATATTAAACCCACCTCCCCCATAGGAGGACAACTTTATTTATGCCCAATAATACCAAATCATTCTCTAATCTGATATAGAAACAAGTATATTAAAGATGAGCTATATTCCTTCATCATTTCAGTCTCTTTGTGCTATTTTCTATTTACATGTGAAACTAAGTTACTGTAACTGGCTCATCATTTTAATTGATATTTTATTATTATTAAAAAAAAATATTTCATGCCTGAGACGCCGGGGGCTTGCCTCTGTTGACAGCTGCTGTTTCGCCGTGAGAGTGATAGAAAACATGAGAGAAAGAGAGAGAGAGACAGATATGATAGTGTATTTTAATATTTGTGAAGTATTCCAAAGTTTGAGGAAAGTAGGGCTGACGAGCCAACATGCAACAGTAGGCTAGCTAACACACACACTCACACACACACGCACACACACACGGGTGCACACACACACGTGCAGCCAGCTAATGCACTGCTGCAGATGTTTCGCAGCTATAATATAAATCTAAACAACTAGGCTAGATGCAACATGTAATAAATCTATTTAAAATCTAGGGGCGTGGCCGGGCCCTGCACAGTGACTGAGGGGCGTGGCTGGGCCCTGCACAGTGACTGAGGGGCGTGGCTGGACCCTGCACAGTGACTGAGGGGCGTGGCTGGGCCCTGCACAGTGACTGAGGGGCGTGGCTGGACCCTGCATAGTGACTGAGGGGCGTGGCTGGGCCCTGCACAGTGACTGAGGGGCGTGGCTGGATCCTGCACAGTGACTGAGGGGCGTGGCTGGATCCTGCACAGTGACTGAGGGGCGTGGCTGGGCCCTGCACAGTGACTGAGGGGCGTGGCTGGACCCTGCACAGTGACTGAGGGGCGTGGCTGGATGCGTCTCTCACAGAAGGGGGCATTTAACACTCAAAGGCAATTGTTTTTCCCTCCTTCCTGTGGAAACCTTGCAGAATTCAATTTGGTGGGGGCACACACACACACACACACACACACACACATTAATTTTACAACAGCAGCCTCTCTTTTCCTCTCCTCTCCTGCTCTCTCTTCTCATCCCCCTCTTCTCCTTTTCTCCCCCCTTCCTCTCCTCTCCTCTCATCCCCCTATCCTCTCCTCCCTCCCCCCTTCCTCTCCTCCCTTCTCCAGGTAGAATGCAGATTTCTCTCTCTGGGCGAGCTCCACTGTCTCTGATGCATGGCTTGTTTCATATTACTTTGATCTACTTTTTTTTTGTCCCTGTCACAGAATCCTTGGAACACGGGGATATGTGAAATAGATTAACAGGCTTGCCCAACCAGTGTGAAAATTACTTTAGCATGCTTAGCTGAATGCTCATAAGACCGTTTTGTTTTTCCAGCTTCTCACTGTAAACTGTATTTACACTCGCTGCAGCACAGCAGTCACAACTTATTTGTTTCTCTCACCAACATGGCCAGAGAAGTTTGATGCAGCAGAACAGAATATCTGAACCAAACTATTTGCCGATTCCAGCACCTTCCTCTGTTCCGTTTGGGGACGTCTCTTCAGCGCAGGGTACCCTCAGAGCCTGGGTCCCCTCAGAGCCTGGGTCTCCTCAACGTCTGGGTCCCCTCAGAGCCTGGGTCCCCTCAACGTCTGGGTCCCCTCAGAGCCTGGGTCCCCTCAACGTCTGGGTCCCCTCAGCGTCTGGGTCCCCTCAACGTCTGGGTCCCCTCAGAGCCTGGGTCCCCTCAGCGTCTGGGTCCCCTCAACGTCTGGGTCCCCTCAGCGTCTGGGTCCCCTCAACGTCTGGGTCCCCTCAGAGCCTGGGTCTCCTCAGCGTCTGGGTCCCCTCAGCGTCTGGGTCCCCTCGGTGCTGGGACCCCTCGATGCTGGGACCCCTCAGCAGTGGCTTGTGTGGCGCCCTGGGCGAACCCCCCCTTCACCCCCCCCACCAACAAAAATAAATCACCATTCTGCACTAACCGTCACTTTTATTCAGACATTTGGAACAACACAAATAAATAATCATAACATTTAAAACTATATAAAAAGACACCCCAAAAGACTCAATATATCACAAAAGATACAAAATATCAGCATAATATAGACTTTTTCAAATCTTTTAAGTTAGCCTACAGCATTGGAAATTCCCCTTACTGAGCTCAGGACCTCGTCAATACAATCACAGAAAACCATGATGTAACCTCAATAAAAGTTAACCCAATCAACAGTGTGCTAGTTAGGTTGTAATCGTTTTGTTCATTATTGAGAAAGATGAATGCTTTCTCAAAACGTTTTTGTGTTGGTCTTTGACCTGCATCATCAACTTGGTTTGACCTGTGAAACCTTAAAAGAAGAAATTGGGGTCATTTTCATTTTTTTTTTCTTTTTTTTTCTTCTAATTTCTAAGAAGCAGAGTGAAAGCATTGGGTAACCTTGCAAAGAGTTTTGGACAAATGCCAGAAATCACGTTATTTCGAGGTCACTGACAGTCATTTCATTTACATTCTGTTGTCCAAGGCTTCACTAGAGAAAAGCATTTATATGTAGAGGCTGTTGCCGGTTTTCTTGTGCATCAGGAGGATTTTATTTTTAACTAAAAGTTTTCTATTGATAAACTCGTAAATTGGCTCTTTATGGTCCTATTATTACAGGGAGAGCACAGCCCTTTTTACTTAAACTAATTAAGGTAGGACAGATAGGGGCACATAAAAGGCAGGATGTAAACCATGCGCTCCGAGCTTTATATTATTGAGCCTTTCAGAAGCACAGAAGGATTCCATTTTAGAATGCAGCCGTGCTTGTAAATCTCTTGATGATATTTTGGCATGGCCCTGCAGATAAGATAAAAAAAGATGGGATGTAGGTTTAGTGTCATTTTAAAAGAAGCTTTCTTTTCTTGTTTTTTATTGCATCTTATTCTGAATGTGTCTCATATTGTTCCATTGACAAATATAAAATGTCATTAAAAAATGTTTTTGCATCCATCTCAAAGCATTGCAGTTTCTGAATACAGAATAGAAATACTCACGACTCAAACCACATGTTTACTGACAAGTCCCTACATGATACATATGTGCACGCACATGTATGCACACCCACGGACACAGCCACATACACACTTTCACTCTCTCTCTCTTTCTCTATCCCTCTCTCTCTCGCACACACACATACGCTCTCTCTATACCTCTCTCACAGACACACTTTATCCCTCCCTCTCTCTTTTTCTCTCTCTCTCTCCCTCTCTCTCTCTCTCTCTCTCTCACACACACACACACACACACACACACACAAATAAATAGGCCTCCTGCTTACTGCTGGGAAAACAGTAGTACTAGCTGTGCTAACTGCTAACAGAGGTAACTGGGCAGTCTCTAATCCCTGTTATTATTGTCTGTGTGCAAACATGACAGCAGAAAAGCTCTAAATTGACATATGGTCCTTTTCTTGACATATGACACCATGTTCAGATTATCTCAAAATGAAGAGAGGTCTTCGGGGCTGTTAGAAAGCCTCACAGTGTTGGACTTGACCCATTTGCTGTCTTTCACAGATCGGAGAGATCCTCTCCAATACAAAGTCTTTCTTACATATTCTGAAGTGATGAGTCACAACCAGCAATCAAGACTCAGTCAGGAGAGATTTGTCTTTGATTGTTCTTTGATGAGAGTACGCTCATATTTTCCATAAAATATTAAAAAATTCTTTGCTATATTTAATAGATTTTTCTGGGATTGGAAAGTGAACTTTGTCTGTGACCATGTGAATGATGGTATAGCAAGTCTATTAATTAAACAAGTTCTGAGGGAGAAACTGTATAGCTGCACTGAACCTCCCCAGCTGCCACTCAGCTTGGGTTAGCTCCTCCTACTGGTTTTCTGCTCCTCCCACTGACTTTCTGCTCCTCCCTCTGGATTTCTCCTTCTCCCTCTGGCTTTCTGCTCCTCCCACATACTTTCTGCTCCTCCCACTGGCTTTCTGCTCCTCCCACTGGCTTTCTGCTCCTCCCTCTGGATTTCTGCTCCTCCCTCTGGATTTCTGCTCCTCCCACTGACTTTCTGCTCCTCCCTCTGGATTTCTGCTCCTCCCACTGGCTTTCTGCTCCTCCCACTAGCTTTCTGCTCCTCCCTTTGGATTTCTGCTCCTCCCACTGGCTTTCTGCTCCTCCCTCTGGATTTCTGCTCCTCCCACTGACTTTCTGCTCCTCCCTCTGGATTTCTGCTCCTCCCACTGGCTTTCTGCTCCTCCCACTGGTTTTCTGCTCCTCCCTCTGGATTTCTGCTCCTCCCACTGACTTTCTGCTCCTCCCTCTGGATTTCTGCTCCTCCCTCTGGATTTCTGCTCCTCCCACTGGCTTTCTGCTCCTCCCACTGGCTTTCTGCTCCTCCCTCTGGATTTCTGCTCCTCCCACTGACTTTCTGCTCCTCCCTCTGGATTTCTGCTCCTCCCTCTGGATTTCTGCTCCTCCCACTGGCTTTCTGCTCCTCCCACTGGCGTTCTGCTCCTCCCTCTGGATTTCTCCTTCTCCCTCTGGCTTTCTGCTCCTCCCACAGACTTTCTGCTCCTCCCACTGGCTTTCTGCTCCTCCCACTGGCTTTCTGCTCCTCCCTCTGGATTTCTGCTCCTCCCACTGGCTTTCTGCTCCTCCCTCTGGATTTCTGCTCCTCCCTCTGGATTTCTGCTCCTCCCACTGACTTTCTGCTCCTCCCTCTGGATTTCTGCTCCTCCCACTGGCTTTCTGCTCCTCCCACTAGCTTTCTGCTCCTCCCTCTGGATTTCTGCTCCTCCCACTGGCTTTCTGCTCCTCCCTCTGGATTTCTGCTCCTCCCACTGACTTTCTGCTCCTCCCTCTGGATTTCTGCTCCTCCCACTGGCTTTCTGCTCCTCCCACTGGCTTTCTGCTCCTCCCTCTGGATTTCTGCTCCTCCCACTGACTTTCTGCTCCTCCCTCTGGATTTCTGCTCCTCCCTCTGGATTTCTGCTCCTCCCACTGGCTTTCTGCTCCTCCCACTGGCTTTCTGCTCCTCCCTCTGGATTTCTGCTCCTCCCACTGACTTTCTGCTTCTCCCTCTGGCTTTCTGCTTCTCCCTCTGGCTTTCTGCTCCTCCCACTAGCTTTCTGCTCCTCTTCCTGGCTTTCTGCTCCTCCCTCTGGATTTCTGCTCCTCCCACTGGCTTTCTGCTCCTCCCTCTGGATTTCTGCTCCTCCCTCTGGATTTCTGCTCCTCCCACTGACTTTCTGCTCCTCCCTCTGGATTTCTGCTCCTCCCACTGGCTTTCTGCTCCTCCCACTAGCTTTCTGCTCCTCCCTCTGGATTTCTGCTCCTCCCACTGGCTTTCTGCTCCTCCCTCTGGATTTCTGCTCCTCCCACTGACTTTCTGCTCCTCCCTCTGGATTTCTGCTCCTCCCACTGGCTTTCTGCTCCTCCCACTGGCTTTCTGCTCCTCCCTCTGGATTTCTGCTCCTCCCACTGACTTTCTGCTCCTCCCTCTGGATTTCTGCTCCTCCCTCTGGATTTCTGCTCCTCCCACTGGCTTTCTGCTCCTCCCACTGGCTTTCTGCTCCTCCCTCTGGATTTCTGCTCCTCCCACTGACTTTCTGCTTCTCCCTCTGGCTTTCTGCTTCTCCCTCTGGCTTTCTGCTCCTCCCACTAGCTTTCTGCTCCTCTTCCTGGCTTTCTGCTCCTCCCACTGGCTTTCTGCTCTTCCCCCTGGCTTTTATGCTCTTCCCACTGGCTTTCTGGTCTTTCCCCTGATTTTTTGCTCCTCCCTCTGTATTTCTGCTCCTACCACTGACTTTCTGCTCCTCCCTCTGGATTTCTGCTCTTCCCACTGGCTTTCTACTCCTCCCACTGGCTTTCTGCTCTTTCCACTGGCTTTCTGCTTCTCCCCCTGGCTTTCTGCTCCTCCCCTTGACTTTCTGATCGTCCTACTGGCTTTCTGCTCTTCCCCCTGGCTCTCTGCTCCTCCCACTAGCTTTCTGCTCCTCCCCTTGACTTTCTGCTCCTCCCTCTGGCTTTCTGCTCCTCCCACTGACTTTCTGCTCCCCCCCTGGCTTTCTACTCATCCCCCTGGCTTTTCTGCTCCTCCCACTGGGTTTCTGCTCCTTCCACTGGCTTTCTGCTCCTTCCACTGGCTTTCTAGTAGTTTGCCTGTTAAATGAGACATTGAGAACATAATCATCCTTATAGAATTCTACACAGGTGCAGAGTTCTTCAACTAAAACTCCTAGAGAATTTTCCAATGGCAGACAGTATTTAAAAAAACTATTTTGGAAATAAAGTAAAAACAAACAAAGGACTTGCTGTCAGTATGACATTGCAAAAATATTTTATAATAAGAGAAAGTTGAAAAGCTGTAATTGTGGGGTGATTGAGTATTTCCCAGTAATGTGGATTCTGCTGAGGGAGATAGATGCTTGATGATGCTTCTCATGCTATCATTCTTTAAACACAATGCTGAAAAGGATTTGGCTTTGTGTGACATTAACAAGTTTACTGACAAAATTTAAATGCCTTCCGAAAAACAATAATTTCATAAGCGTCTGGTCGTGTTGCTTTAACAGGAGTCTTCGCTCCACTACAGCAGTGCTCCAGCAGGCCTCAGATGTGTGCTACTGAAGCTCTTTGTGCTCCAGCAGGCCTCAGATGTGTGCTACTGAAGCTCATTTGTGCTTCAGCAGGCCTCAGATGTGTGCTACTGAAGCTCATTTGTGCTTCAGCAGGCCTCAGATGTGTGCTACTGAAGCTCATTGTGCTCCAGAAGGCCTCAGATGTGTGCTACTGAAGCTCATTTGTGCTTCAGCAGGCCTCAGATGTGTGCTACTGAAGCTCATTGTGCTCCAGAAGGCCTCAGATGTGTGCTACTGAAGCTCATTTGTGCTTCAGCAGGCCTCAGATGTGTGCTACTGAAGCTCATTTGTGCTTCAGCAGGCCTCAGATTTGTGCTGCTGAAGCTCATTGTGCTCCAGAAGGCCTCAGATGTGCACTACTGAAGCTCATTTGATGGGAAAATGGCTGAATTAGAAAGCATTTACCAGAGTAGGGGGAGTGTTTATTAGTGAATGTGTGGATAGTACCTGAGGTACACGCCAAGCTCACACCTGCACCCAACTACACCCACCGTCAGCTGACTGCAGCTACATCAGGAACACCCCAACAGTAGAAAGTCTGGTTTCCACTGATCTCTGGATGCCACCTAGCAGGTGTGGGCCGTTGCTTAGATTTACCCACAAAGCTTTGTGACTGCAGAACTGTAAGTGACTAGTCACACTGAATTTCAGTCATAATATAAATCATTCGGCAATCAATATATTGTAAACACTTTACTACATTACATTCATTTAGCAGACGCTTTTATCCAAAGCGACATACAGTAAGTGCATACAGAAAGGTCATCGAAGTAACTACAGAACAGCTAAGAAAGCACATTCTTCTCATACAGTAGCAGCTATCCCTAGTAATGAACACAATGCAGTTCACAGTGAACTGGAAATTACTATTAGCTGCAGCTTCCAAAGGTGGCAACACAAAGCATGAAGCGGAGAATGCTTTTGATGAAAGTTTGACAGACAGGCACCATGTTTCTGGCCTAATAAGGCGTCTCCAGTCTTGTTATGGCTCCAGTTTTACTGGGTGTTTTGTTTGTTTGAAAACACAAAAACATTTTACAACACAGTTCTGGGCCTTTACTGGCGGTTGGGTCAGAGATGATGAATTTGTCTGTGGGCCGGCGAGCTGCTTACTCTTATCTCCTGGGTTTGATATGTGCACCTGATGCAGAGAGAGCAGCTCGGCTGTACTGCCGCAGCGATAACATCGTCTTGCCTGCGAGTCGCTGTGATTCCTGTCCTCTGCTCTGCCTTTAATGCATGAGGGCCCTGTCAGCCCAAGACTCTGCTGCATGCAGGACCCATTCTTACCGCCTGAATAATGGGAGACCCTAACAATGCCCCACCAAGCATTATCGAGCAGCCAAGAAAAGAGCTCTCTCTCTGTCTGTCTGTCTCTCTCTCTCTCTGTTCCCTCCTCAGCTCGATATATAATCTGTGGGGAGAAAGGAGGCTGGTTGTGTGCTGACTGAATTAATGAGCCATCGTTTTAACACTTTAATCAATGCTTGATTAATATTTATTCATTTTCCTCTCGCAGGAAGGCCATTGTAATGGGATGAGTCTCCTGTTTCCTCCTGGGATTGATTATCGGGGCTCAGTAAGCGTATGGCAGCTGTACCCCTCAGTCCCCCAGGGGCCAGGGTTTTCACCCTTTCTACAGTCAGCTGATGCACAATACTGGTGCACAATGCTGATGCACAATGCTGGTGCACAATGCTGGTGCACAATGCTGATGCACAATTCTGATGGACAATGCTGGTGCACAATGCTGATGCACACTGCTGGTGCACAATACTGATGCACAATGCTGATGCACAATGCTGGTGCACACTGCTGATACAAAATGCTGGTGCACACTGCTGATGCACAATGCTGGTGCACAATGCTGACGCACAATGCTGATGCACAATGCTAGTGCACAATGCTGGTGCACAATGCTGACGCACAATGCTGATGCACAATACTGGTGCACAATGCTGATGCACAATGCTGGTGCACAATGCTGATGCACAATGCTGGTGCACACTGCTGATGCACAATGCTGGTGCACAATGCTGGTGCACAATGCTGACGTACAATGCTGACGCACAATGCTAGTGCACAATGCTGGTGCACAATGCTGACGCACAATGCTGATGCACAATACTGGTGCACAATGCTGATGCACAATGCTGGTGCACAATGCTGACGCACAATGCTGATGCACAATACTGGTGCACAATGCTGATGCACAATGCTGGTGCACAATGCTGATGCACAATGCTGGTGCACAATGCTGATGCACAATGCTGGTGCACAATGCTGACGCACAATGCTGGTGCACAATGCTGGTGCACAATGCTGACGCACAATGCTGATGCACAATTCTGACGCACAATGCTGATGCACAATGCTGACG
>CM040404.1:709047-789047 GCA_022702515.1 Ilyophis sp. 1 JC-2022 | reverse complement strand
GAAGCGTTTCTGTGAATGCCACACCCTACTTATATGGAATAATTCAGACTAATAATTCAGAAGACCGAAAAAAAAATATATATATAAAATTCTCAAAAGCTGTTGCATTGTGAACTGCACAGCCAATGCAATTGACCCTTTGCTAAGCCCCGCCCCCCTTAGTGACTGTTGTATACTCAGACGAGCTTTACGTTTTGAACGTTCCATCCCATAGGGAACCATTCAATCTAAGCTGAAACTCAAACTCCTCTAGCTTTTATAGCTATTGATCAACTAAAAAACAAAATGGCCGAGACTAATCAGGGGACCCTAGGTTATGCCACCCAGGTTCTTTGATCATTACATGAGAACTATGTAGAAATGAACTTGTAGTGTAAAAAGCATCTGGCTCTGAAAAGTGTCTTCCCTTGCTTTCTGAAAAGCAGCTCACTGTTGTGGGCGTAAACTTCCCACTTTTATACAATAACAGTCTGTACGGCTATAGGGATGTGAAAAAACTTTGAACAGAATTTCCGAGACTGTCGGCATGTCTAGTGACTTTATTGTACTTTGCAATGAAGTGTTTACAGTCTGTAAGTTGTTGGTGTTGCACCAAATGCTCTTACAACGCCCCCTTGTCGCTGCACGGGACCAAGTACAGCGGTTTTGTCTCTGTTGCGAATAGATGGTGTGAACGAGGCGTTAGCACTAACGTTAGCTAACTAAGAAACATCCAGAGACCAAAGGTACATGTTTACTGATGATAACTGGACTGCAACACAATTCCAGCTATTCCTCTCAGGAATCAAACACAGAAATACAGTTTTGGTATTCAAGGTAAGATTAGCTTAATTCTAACAACTATGGAACACCCCATAGACGCGCTAACGCAAACTAGCACGTAAGTAAGACCTGTTTCACTCTTCTCAAAATTGGTATATGCAACAAATACACATGTAGCTTAAGAAATAACTACTTTGTTGTGTCAGTAACATGAACGTTACCACACTGAAATGTTCTTTTCACTGGAACCTGGAAGACTGAAGCCAGAGGCATGTCGCCAGATCAAGTCAAATTTAACATTTTATGTTGCCAGCTTGATGCTGGGTATGTAAGGATCTGTGTTTTTGCGGGTTATTTTGTATCTTTATTTTGAATTTATTGTTTATTCTTAGTTTGTATTCTGGCTTGTTTATTTTCCGGTTTTTCCTAGTTGTCCTTTGTCTGCTTGTTTACTTCTGATCTGTCACTCCCTGTTTACGTCTCTGTACCATTCGGGTGATCTCATTGGTGTTCGGATTCCCTCTTGCTTCGCACCTATCTCTGTGCACTTAAATTTACTAATTACCACTAACATACTAACGATAGATTAGATCTACTAACTCAACAAACAGACTAATTTGTATATACTTACTAATCATACTAACGGCAGGGGTGTGTATAGTTACTAATCTCACTAACATATTAGAGCGCACATTTTCACGCTGTTCTGTCCTTGCTAATCATTCCCAGCTGCATCTGATCTTCTCTCCCTGTCATCTTAATCTATGCACGATTTCCTGAAACTTCAGGTCATCTGTTATCGTGTGTATGTTTGGAATCCAGTCCGCGTTTTCCCTAGTTGTCTCCGTGATTGTTTCATTGTTCCCAAATGTATTTAAATTTTCTCTCGTTTGGAGCCCCGCCCTTTCACACACCTGATTCCCTTTGTGTCATTTGTACCTTGTGCATTTAAGCCCTGTGTTACTTCCAGTCTGTGTCAGAACGTTGATTTTCTTTTCCTGTGCCTGCGTGTTTCTTAAGCCAGTGATCTGTATTATACATCGGAAGATACCCTTTGCCTGACCATTCTTTAGCTTAATCCTTGTCTGCTCTGTTTGTTTTACGGTTTTGACCTTGCCTGATTTTTGACCATTCTCCTGCCTTGTCCCCTGTACTGCCTGATTTTTGGATTGCCCTTGATTGCCCCTTTGCCTGCCGTTTTGTACCTCCCTACTTCTGACTTCCTGGCTTGACTCCTGCATGGTAATAAATTACGCCTTTTGCCTGATCCTGTGGTCCGCGTCTGGGTCCTTACCGCGACGTAACAGAGAACGTAACAGGGTAGTGATGTAATAGAATCGGTTGACATTTTAGTTATATAGGGTACATTACAAAACATATCTTTTGTTTGTCTTTTTTTTTTTATACAGGGATTTTCTCAGGGAAATCCCATTACATTGATACGCAATAGTGCTGCTATGCTGCACCGGAGGAGAGGGGAATGGAGTGTTTTAGTGTGAGATATGGGGGAGAGGGGAATGGAGTGTTTTAGTGTGAGATATGGGGGAGAGGGGAATGGAGTGTTTTAGTGTGAGATATGGAGGAGAGGGGAATGGAGTGTTGTTGTGTGAGATATGGGGGAGAGGGGAATGGAGTGTTGTAGTGTGAGATATGGGGGAGAGGGGAATGGAGTGTTGTAGTGTGAGATATGGAGGAGAGGGGAATGGAGTGTTTTAGTGTGAGATATGGGGGAGAGGGGAATAGAGTGTTTTAGTGTGAGATATGGGGGAGAGGGGAATAGAGTGTTTTAGTGTAAGATATGGAGGAGAGGGGAATGGAGTGTTGTAGTGTGAGATATGGGGGAGAGGGGAATGGAGTGTTTTAGTGTGAGATATGGGGGAGAGGGGAATGGAGTGTTAGTGTGAGATATGGGGGAGAGGGGAATAGAGTGTTGTAGTGTGAGATATGGGGGAGAGGGGAATAGTGTTGTAGTGTGAGATATGGGGGAGAGGGGAATGGAGTGTTGTAGTGTGAGATATGGGGGAGAGGGGAATGGAGTGTTGTAGTGTGAGATATGGAGGAGAGGGGAATGGAGTGTTTTAGTGTGAGATATGGGGGAGAGGGGCATAGAGTGTTTTAGTGTAAGATATGGGGGAGAGGGGAATGGAGTGTTTTAGTGTAAGATATGGAGGAGAGGGGAATGGAGTGTTTTAGTGTGAGATATGAAGGAGAGGGGAATGGAGTGTTTTAGTGTAAGATATGGAGGAGAGGGGAATGGAGTGTTTTAGTGTGAGATATGGGGGGGGGGAGGGGAATAGAGTGTTGTAGTGTGAGATATGGGGGAGAGGGGAATGGAGTGTTGTAGTGTGAGATATGGGGGAGAGGGGAATAGAGTGTTTTAGTGTGAGATATGGGGGAGAGGGGAATAGAGTGTTGTAGTGTGAGATATGGGGGAGTGGGGAATGGAGTGTTGTAGTGTGAGATATGGGGGAGAGGGGAATGGAGTGTTTTAGTGTGAGATATGGAGGAGAGGGGAATGGAGTGTTGTAGTGTGAGATATGGGGGAGAGGGGAATGGAGTGTTGTAGTGTGAGATATGGGGGAGAGGGGAATGGAGTGTTTTAGTGTGAGATATGGAGGAGAGGGGAATGGAGTGTTGTAGTGTGAGATATGGGGGAGAGGGGAATAGAGTGTTTTAGTGTGAGATATGGGGGAGAGGGGAATAGAGTGTTTTAGTGTGAGATATGGGGGGGAGGGGAATAGAGTGTTGTAGTGTGAGATATGGGGGAGAGGGGAATGGAGTGTTTTAGTGTGAGATATGGAGGAGAGGGGAATGGAGTGTTTTAGTGTGAGATATGGAGGAGAGGGGAATGGAGTGTTGTAGTGTGAGATATGGGGGAGAGGGGAATAGAGTGTTTTAGTGTGAGATATGGGGGAGAGGGGAATGGAGTGTTTTAGTGTGAGATATGGAGGAGAGGGGAATGGAGTGTTTTAGTGTGAGATATGGAGGAGAGGGGAATGGAGTGTTGTAGTGTGAGATATGGGGGAGAGGGGAATAGAGTGTTGTAGTGTGAGATATGGGGGAGAGGGGAATGGAGTGTTTTAGTGTGAGATATGGAGGAGAGGGGAATGGAGTGTTTTAGTGTAAGATATGGAGGAGAAGGGAATGGAGTGTTGTAGTGTGAGATATGGGGGAGAGGGGAATAGAGTGTTGTAGTGTGAGATATGGGGGAGAGGGGAATAGAGTGTTGTAGTGTGAGATATGGGGGAGAGGGGAATGGAGTGTTGTAGTGTGAGATATGGGGGAGAGGGGAATGGAGTGTTGTAGTGTGAGATATTGGGGAGAGGGGAATGGAGTGTTTTAGTGTGAGATATGGAGGAGAGGGGAATGGAGTGTTGTCGTGTGAGATATGGGGGAGAGGGGAATAGAGTGTTTTAGTGTGAGATATGGGGGAGAGGGGAATGGAGTGTTTTAGTGTGAGATATGGAGGAGAGGGGAATGGAGTGTTTTAGTGTGAGATATGGAGGAGAGGGGAATGGAGTGTTTTAGTGTGAGATATGGAGGAGAGGGGAATGGAGTGTTGTAGTGTGAGATATGGGGGAGAGGGGAATAGAGTGTTGTACTGTGAGATATGGGGGAGAGGGGAATAGAGTGTTGTACTGTGAGATATGGGGGAGAGGGGAATAGAGTGTTGTAGTGTGAGATATGGGGGAGAGGGAGATATGGAGGAGAAGGGAATGGAGTGTTGTAGTGTGAGATATGGGGGAGAGGGGAATAGAGTGTTGTACTGTGAGATATGGGGGAGAGGGGAATAGAGTGTTGTAGTGTGAGATATGGGTGAGAGGGGAATGGAGTGTTGTAGTGTGAGATATGGGGGAGAGGGGAATGGAGTGTTGTAGTGTGAGATATGGGGGAGAGGGGAATGGAGTGTTTAGTGTGAGATATGGAGGAGAGGGGAATGGAGTGTTGTAGTGTGAGATATGGGGGAGAGGGGAATAGAGTGTTTTAGTGTGAGATATGGAGGAGAGGGGAATGGAGTGTTTTAGTGTGAGATATGGAGGAGAGGGGAATGGAGTGTTTTAGTGTGAGATATGGAGGAGAAGGGAATGGAGTGTTTTAGTGTGAGATATGGAGGAGAAGGGAATGGAGTGTTTTAGTGTGAGATATGGGGGAGAGGGGAATAGAGTGTTTTAGTGTGAGATATGGAGGAGAAGGGAATGGAGTGTTGTCGTGTGAGATATGGAGGAGAGGGGAATGGAGTGTTTTAGTGTGAGATATGGGGGAGAGGGGAATAGAGTGTTTTAGTGTGAGATATGGAGGAGAGGGGAATGGAGTGTTGTAGTGTGAGATATGGGGGAGAGGGGAATGGAGTGTTGTAGTGTGAGATATTGGGGAGAGGGGAATGGAGTGTTTTAGTGTGAGATATGGAGGAGAGGGGAATGGAGTGTTGTCGTGTGAGATATGGGGGAGAGGGGAATAGAGTGTTTTAGTGTGAGATATGGGGGAGAGGGGAATGGAGTGTTTTAGTGTGAGATATGGAGGAGAGGGGAATGGAGTGTTTTAGTGTGAGATATGGAGGAGAGGGGAATGGAGTGTTTTAGTGTGAGATATGGAGGAGAAGGGAATGGAGTGTTGTAGTGTGAGATATGGGGGAGAGGGGAATAGAGTGTTGTACTGTGAGATATGGGGGAGAGGGGAATAGAGTGTTGTAGTGTGAGATATGGGGGAGAGGGGAATGGAGTGTTGTAGTGTGAGATATGGGGGAGAGGGGAATGGAGTGTTGTAGTGTGAGATATGGGGGAGAGGGGAATGGAGTGTTTTAGTGTGAGATATGGAGGAGAGGGGAATGGAGTGTTGTAGTGTGAGATATGGGGGAGAGGGGAATGGAGTGTTTTAGTGTGAGATATGGAGGAGAGGGGAATGGAGTGTTTTAGTGTGAGATATGGAGGAGAGGGGAATGGAGTGTTTTAGTGTGAGATATGGGGGAGAGGGGAATGGAGTGTTGTAGTGTGAGATATGGAGGAGAGGGAGGGGAATGGAGTGTTGTAGTGTGAGATATGGGGGAGAGGGGAATGGAGTGTTGTAGTGTGAGATATGGAGGAGAGGGGAATGGAGTGTTTTAGTGTGAGATATGGAGGAGAGGGGAATGGAGTGTTTTAGTGTGAGATATGGAGGAGAGGGGAATGGAGTGTTGTAGTGTGAGATATGGGGGAGAGGGGAATGGAGTGTTTTAGTGTGAGATATGGAGGAGAGGGGAATGGAGTGTTTTAGTGTGAGATATGGGGGAGAGGGGAATGGAGTGTTTTAGTGTAAGATATGGAGGAGAGGGGAATGGAGTGTTGTAGTGTGAGATATGGAGGAGAGGGGAATGGAGTGTTGTAGTGTGAGATATGGGGGAGAGGGGAATGGAGTGTTGTAGTGTGAGATATGGAGGAGAGGGGAATGGAGTGTGTTGTAGTGTGAGATATGGAGGAGAGGGGAATGGAGTGTTGTAGTGTGAGATATGGGGGAGAGGGGAATGGAGTGTTTTAGTGTGAGATATGGAGGAGAGGGGAATGGAGTGTTTTAGTGTGAGATATGGAGGAGAGGGGAATGGAGTGTTTTAGTGTGAGATATGGAGGAGAGGGGAATGGAGTGTTTTTATGAGGAGGAGAGGGAGGGGAATGGAGTGTTTTAGTGTGAGATATGGAGGAGAGGGGAATGGAGTGTTTTAGTGTAAGATATGGAGGAGAGGGGAATGGAGTGTTGTAGTGTGAGATATGGAGGAGAGGGGAATGGAGTGTTGTAGTGTGAGATATGGGGGAGAGGGGAATGGAGTGTTGTAGTGTGAGATATGGAGGAGAGGGGAATGGAGTGTTTTAGTGTGAGATATGGAGGAGAGGGGAATGGAGTGTTGTAGTGTGAGATATGGGGGAGAGGGGAATGGAGTGTTTTAGTGTAAGATATGGAGGAGAGGGGAATGGAGTGTTGTAGTGTGAGATATGGAGGAGAGGGGAATGGAGTGTTTTAGTGTGAGATATGGAGGAGAGGGGAATGGAGTGTTTTAGTGTGAGATATGGAGGAGAGGGGAATGGAGTGTTTTAGTGTGAGATATGGAGGAGAGGGGAATGGAGTGTTTTAGTGTGAGATATGGAGGAGAAGGGAATGGAGTGTTTTAGTGTGAGATATGGAGGAGAAGGGAATGGAGTGTTTAGTAGTGAGATATGGCGGAGAGGGGAATGGAGTGTTGTAGTGTGAGATATGGGGGAGAGGGGAATGGAGTGTTGTAGTGTGAGATATGGAGGAGAGGGGAATGGAGTGTTGTAGTGTGAGATATGGGGGAGGAGGGGAATGGAGTGTTTAGTGTGAGATATGGAGGAGAGGGGATTGAGTGTTTTAGTGTGAGATATGGGGGAGAGGGGAATGGAGTGTTTTAGTGTGAGATATGGAGGAGAGGGGAATGGAGTGTTTTAGTGTGAGATATGGAGAGGGGAATGGAGTGTTTTAGTGTGAGATATGGGGAGGAGGGGAATGGAGTGTTTTAGTGTGAGATATGGAGGAGAAGGGAATGGAGTGTTTTAGTGTGAGATATGGGGGAGAGGGGAATGGAGTGTTTTAGTGTGAGATATGGAGGAGAGGGGAATGGAGTGTTTAGTGTGAGATATGGAGGAGAGGGGAATGGAGTGTTTTAGTGTGAGATATGGGGGAGAGGGGAATAGAGTGTTTTAGTGTGAGATATGGAGGAGAGGGGAATGGAGTGTTGTAGTGTGAGATATGGGGGAGAGGGGAATGGAGTGTTGTAGTGTGAGATATGGAGGAGAGGGGAATGGAGTGTTGTAGTGTGAGATATGGAGGAGAGGGGAATGGAGTGTTGTAGTGTGAGATATGGGGGAGAGGGGAATGGAGTGTTTTAGTGTGAGATATGGAGGAGAGGGGAATGGAGTGTTGTAGTGTGAGATATGGGGGAGAGGGGAATGGAGTGTTTTAGTGTGAGATATGGAGGAGAGGGGAATGGAGTGTTTTAGTGTGAGATATGGGGGAGAGGGAATAGTGTTTTAGTGTGAGATATGGAGGAGAGGAGGAATGGAGTGTTGTAGTGTGAGATATGGGGGAGAGGGGAATGGAGTGTTGTAGTGTGAGATATGGGGGAGAGGGGAATAGAGTTGTTGTAGTGTGAGATATGGTGGAGAGGGGAATGGAGTGTTGTAGTGTGAGATATGGAGGGAGGGATGGAGTGTTGTAGAGTGTTTTAGTGTAAGATATGGAGGAGAGGGGAATGGAGTGTTGTAGTGTGAGATATGGGGGAGAGGGGAATGGAGTGTTGTAGTGTGAGATATGGGGGAGAGGGGAATGGAGTGTTGAGATATGTGAGATATGGAGAGAGGGGAATGGAGTGTTTTAGTGTAAGATATGGAGGAGAGGGGAATGGAGTGTTGTAGTGTGAGATATGGAGGAGAGGGGAATGGAGTGTTGTAGTGTGAGATATGGGGGAGAGGGGAATGGAGTGTTTTAGTGTGAGATATGGAGGAGAGGGGAATGGAGTGTTGTAGTTTGAGATATGGGGGAGAGGGGAATAGAGTGTTTTAGTGTGAGATATGGGGGAGAAGGAAGAGAGGAGGAGGGTTGATGATTAGACGTGCTTATGCTGTTGTTTCTGCCCTTCGGCCAGATGTAGACAAACCCTAACGCTTTGTGAACAGCTGCCAGCCTTCAAGAGAGAGTTTCAGTCTGTCCCTCCTGTACAGCTGATTAATCCCGTGACCTTGGGGTGTCAGAGGCCTGAATACTGTTTGAAGATTTAAAGATTACCGTCTTTCTACCTCTGGGCAGTGTTTAATAGAGCAGCTTTATTGCTGTGTGGCACATTTACGGGCGGTGCAGACACAGACAGGGGGGGAGGGGGTTTGGGGGAGGAGGGGGTGTCGTATATAAAATGTGACCCAGGTGAAACTCCTCTCTGTCTCCCACACCTCCCCTGCTCTCTACCAGTGCTCTGCAGAGGCCGAATGGGGGCATAAGTGACTGATTTACTGCTGGGAATAAAAGGAGCCTGTCCTGTGGAGGTCTTCCCCAAAGACGATGCTAAATGCTACTGCCAGACTTCCTTCAATTGATGACATTCAGATTCTTGTGAATAAAGAATTGACATATTTACAGTCCCTCCTAGGTTTAGAGTTAGGGTTAGGGTTAGGGTTAGGGTTAGGGCTAGGTTTAGAGTTAGGGTTAGGGCTAGTGCTATGCTTAGATACAGGGTTAGGGTTAGGGCTAGTGCTATGGTTAGATACAGGGTTAGGGTTAGGGCTAGTGCTATGGTTAGATACAGGGTTAGGGTTAGGGCTAGTGCGATGGTTAGATACAGAGTTAGGGCTAGTGCTATGGTTAGGGTTAGGGTTAGGGCTAGTGCTATGGTTAGATACAGGGTTAGGATTAGGGCTAGTGCTATGGTTAGATACAGGGTTAGGGTTAGAGTTAGGGTTAGGGCTAGTGCTATGGTTAGATACAGGGTTAGGGTTAGGGCTAGTGCTATGGTTAGATACAGGGTTAGGGTTAGGGCTAGTGCTATGGTTAGATACAGGGTTAGGGTTAGGGCTAGTGCTATGGTTAGATACAGGGTTAGGGTTAGGGCTAGTGCAATGGTTAGATACAGGGTTAGAGTTAGGGCTAGTGCGATGGTTAGATACAGGGTTAGGGTTAGGGCTAGTGCGATGGTTAGATACAGGGTTAGGGTTAGGGCTAGTGCGATGGTTAGATACAGGGTTAGGGTTAGGGCTAGTGCGATGGTTAGATACAGGGTTAGGGTTAGGGCTAGTGCGATGGTTAGATACAGGGTTAGGGTTAGGGCTAGTGCGATGGTTAGATACAGGGTTAGGGTTAGGGCTAGTGCTATGGTTAGATACAGGGTAAATATTGGGGTTCAGTTAGAATTAGGTTTATGTTACGGAAGTAGAAAAATAGTTAGTGTAAATATTAGTCATTGAATTTGGATGAGCAATATCTTTCCACTTTTGGGAAATTGTTTTTGTTTTTTTTGTCCAAAAACTGTAAAAAGAAAAAATTCTAAATATGGCATTTATGATTCAGGTGGTTAAGGTTAGGGTTAGGGTTTAAGGTTAGGGTTTAGGAATCGGGGGAAATACGAGGTGTGACGCTTATTAATTTTACACTCATTTGCATATGAGCCCTTGATTTTCTGAGGCTTTTAATTAGTTTGAACCGTTTTTTGTAGAGAGTTGAGTCATGACTCACTGTCCTGAGGTCATTTATCACTTATGTTTTTCTTCTTGGCTAGATTTTTAATAACCCATATATACAGTGAGCACTGTAACACATTTTTTGTTATTTTGCTTCTGTACTTTGAGTTTGAAAGTATACAATGACAATGAAGTGCAGACTGGCAGCTTTAATTTGAGAGTATTTTCATTCATATCAGATGAATTGGATGAGTTTCTGTGGATAACTTGAAGGGTTTCTTCTTCTGACTTATTTATCCATAGAGTTCAATAGAAATATTTGTCTGGAGAAACAACCCTTAAGGTACCCCTGTGTATGCTGGCTTTCATTCCAACTACAATTGCAATCCCAGAATTTTAACAAGCTGTTTATTTCTCTTAATTACAGATTATTTACCCTCTTAAACCACATTATGTCAGAAATAATTATGCATGCCAAGAAGAATAAAAGTACCATATTGACATATATTTTAAAAAATGTATTTCATTTAAATTTTTTGAGTTTAATGCAATTGCTTTGATTGATTCATTTATTTTGTTGTTTTATATATTTGTAATCTCAGCACCACTGCTGGCCTTGCACCCTCAATGTGTCCGGGAACTAAATAAATAAGTTTATTGATTGATTGATTAGGCACAATTATGAGATGATCTGCTGCATATGTAGAGGCCTGTATAGTGTGTAATATGTGTAATAAGTGTAATATGGAAAAGCCCCAGTGTTCTATGCTATGGCAGCATATATAAAATATGTGAAGAGAGGGGTGCACAAAACCATGAGAGTGATCCTGGACTGACATCCCAACACGGCAGAGGGGTGCACAAAACCATGAGAGTGATCCTGGACTGACATCCTAACACGGCACAGAACAGCAGACCAGAGCGTTAGCATGCAGCAGCAGGGGAACAGCACAGTCAGCTCAGCTCACATTACAGCTCTGTGCCCCATGCCCCCAAACATCTTTAACTAAAGGACTGACTAAAGAGTTGAGTTTTGAGCCTACGCATATGACTCTGTCTGAAGCCTGAATGCACAGAGAGATTATTCCATAAAACAGGAGCTCTGTAAGTGAAAGCTCTGCCTCCCATTTTAATTTTACATATACTTGGAATTTTCAAATAGCCAGAAGCTTGTGAGTGAAGCAGTCTTGGTAAAGGCTAAGTAACTCATTAAAGTGTTACTCCCTGGTTATAGCCTCCCTCCCCTCTCTGCTGCCCCTGATAACTGCCATAATCCATTCATCCCTCACCTCTGGTTCTGTCCCATCATCTCTCAAATCCGCTGCTGTTACACCGATATTAAAGAAACCTGGTTTAGACTCCAACATTTTCAATAACCTTCGTCCCATCTCCAACCTGCCATTTATCTCAAAAATCCTGGAAAAAGTAGTGGCATCACAGATCCAGGTCCACCTCTCTAACAATAACCTTTACGAACAGTTCCAGTCTGGTTTTCGCCCTCGCCACAGCACTGAAACAGCCCTCCTCAAAATCACAAACGACCTCCTGATGGCAGCTGACTCTGGCCTACTATCTATCCTCATCCTCCTCGATCTGAGCGCGGCCTTCGACACCATTTCCCACTCCACCCTCCTTGACCGACTAGCCTCCATTGGTTTATCTGACACACCCCTAGCCTGGTTCCACTCTTATCTCTCTGACCGTAGTCAATTCATTCAGTTAAAATCATTCACATCCCATCCCTCCCCTCTCTCCTCCGGTGTTCCCCAGGGCTCTGTCCTTGGCCCTATTTTATTCATTATCTACCTCCTTCCACTTGGACTGATATTCCGTAAACACAACATCCATTTCCACTGCTACGCAGACGACACCCAGCTCTACGTTTCCTCCAAACCCTCTTCCACCTTTCCTCCCTCCTCCCTCTTTGTCTGCTTACAGGAAATCAAATCCTGGTTCTCCTCTAATTTCCTCAAACTCAACAGTGATAAAACCGAAGTAGTCCTCATAGCCTCTAAATCCACACTCAGCAAGCTTCCCAGTTTTACCCTCACCATAGACAACTCCTCGGTTTCCCCCTCCCCCCAGGCTAAGAGTCTGGGTGTCGTCCTCGACAGCACTCTATCATTTCATACCCACATCAACAACACCATCCGGTCTGCCTATTTCCACCTCCGAAATATCAACCGCCTCCGCCCTTCACTCACTCCCAATAACACTGCAATCCTGGTCCACTCTCTCGTCACCTCCCGTTTAGATTATTGTAATTCCCTTCTCTTTGGTCTCCCCCACAAACTCCTTCATAAGCTCCAACTGGTCCAGAACGCAGCTGCCCGTATCGTCACCAGAACCCCTGTCATTAGCCACATCACCCCCGTTCTACACCAACTCCACTGGCTTCCTATCAAACACCGCATTAATTTCAAGATCCTCCTCCATACATTCAAGGCTATCCATAACCTCGCCCCTCCATACCTGTCTGACCTCCTTCACATCAACATTCCCACCCGGTCTCTCAGGTCTGCCTCCTCTATCAACCTGACCATTCCCCCAGCCCGTTTGTCTACCATGGGCGCTAGAGCCTTCAGCCGCTCTGCCCCTCGCCTCTGGAATTCCCTCCCCCCTGACATCAGAAACACTGACTCCATCTCACTATTCAAAACTCACCTCAAAACTCACCTGTTTAGGCTGGCATATTTATGACTTGCTGTTGGTGCTCTGCTGCATCTCTTTTTATTTTTGCATTTTTATTTTTAAAAAAATGGGATTATTTGTATTTGTATTTGCATTTGTATTTGTATTTGTTTCTGTATGAACTGTTTTTATATTGTTGTACGGCGACCTTGAGTGCCTTGAAAGGCGCCTTATAAAATAAATGTATTATTATTATTATTATTATTAAAGTGATCTGGAGTCAAACCATTTATAAGTTTGGAGTTGAAACTACAATTTGGAGGTGTTTCATGGCTGAATTAGTGCAACCAGACAATAAAGCAGTACTGTAATCCATCTGAGAGAAAACATTCATCATTTTTTTTAGCATCCTGCAGGGACAGCCTTCTTAATTTAGAAATGTTCCTCAGGTGAAAGAAAGCCATTGTTGTGATATTATTAATGTGGGCCTGAAAGGGGACGTCTGAATCAGTAGCCATGCCCATGTTATTAATGTGGGCCTGAAAGGGGTCGTCTGAATCAGTAGTCATGCCCATGTTATTAATGTGGGCCTGAAAGGGGTCGTCTGAATCAGTCGTCATGTCCATGTTATTAATGTGGGCCTGAAAGGGGTCGTCTGAATCAGTCGTCATGCCCATGTTATTAATGTGGGCCTGAAAGGGGATGTCTGAATCAGTCGTCATGCCCATGTTATTAATGTGGGCCTGAAAGGGGACGTCTGAATCAGTAGTCATGCCCATGTTATTAATGTGGGCCTGAAAGGGGATGTCTGAATCAGTCGTCATGCCCATGTTATTAATGTGGGCCTGAAAGGGGACGTCTGAATCAGTCGTCATGCCCATGTTATTAATGTGGGCCTGAAAGGGGACGTCTGAATCAGTCGTCATGCCCATGTTATTAATGTGGGCCTGAAAGGGGACGTCTGAATCAGTAGTCATGCCCATGTTATTAATGTGGGCCTGAAAGGGGACGTCTGAATCAGTCGTCATGCCCATGTTATTAATGTGGGCCTGAAAGGGGACGTCTGAATCAGTAGTCATGCCCATGTTATTAATGTGGGCCTGAAAGGGGACGTCTGAATCAGTAGTCATGCCCATGTTATTAATGTGGGCCTGAAAGGGGACGTCTGAATCAGTCGTCATGCCCATGTTATTAATGTGGGCCTGAAAGGGGACGTCTGAATCAGTAGTCATGCCCATGTTATTAATGTGGGCCTGAAAGGGGATGTCTGAATCAGTAGTCATGCCCATGTTATTAATGTGGGCCTGAAAGGGGACGTCTGAATCAGTCGCCATGCCCATGTTATTAATGTGGGCCTGAAAGGGGACGTCTGAATCAGTAGTCATGCCCATGTTATTAATGTGGGCCTGAAAGGGGACGTCTGAGTCAGTAGTCATGCCCATGTTATTAATGTGGGCCTGAAAGGGGACGTCTGAATCAGTCGTCATGCCCATGTTATTAATGTGGGCCTGAAAGGGGACGTCTGAATCAGTCGCCATGCCGATGTTATTAATGTGGGCCTGAAAGGGGACGTCTGAATCAGTCGCCATGCCGATGTTTTAACAACTGTGTTGGCTGAGACAGAGAAGCCACCTACATTTTTAAAAAAAGTGTAAGAATTTATCTGTCAGAGATTTATATCTGAACATTATCTGAATTCAATAAGAGGACATTTTTTGTGTCTTTAAGACATTCCTCTAGTTGGGAAACTTCACTGGGTTTAACTGATATATAAAGTTTAGTGTCATCTGCATAGCAGTGTGCTTATGTCCCCAGAGAGCTTGTACAAAGAAAAGAGCAAAGGACCCAGGACAGATCCTTGTGGTACTCCAAATTGTACCCTTGAGCACTCAGACAACTCATTATTTACCCTCACAAACTGAAATCTATCAGAGAGATACAATTTAAACCACAAAAAAGTAAGATTTTAGCCTGCAAAGAAGATTATGGTGGTCTATTGTATCAAACGCATGCAGCACATACATCAAGCAGGACAGTATGGAGATGCAGCCACAATCCAGGAAACTAATTTTACTAATTTGGGAGAGAAATGATAATATAGTCTTATGTCCAAAAAGTGAAAAAAATGCACCAGTTTTATTTTTTTTCATTCAGATGGATGTTATGTGATCTTTATTCAACAACCATGATGTTATAAATTAATGTTACTGTGTTCAAAGGCATTCATGATTAAAAATATTTTACACTGAAAAAACTGAAAAATACATTCAAAATCTCTAAATATCTATCTCTAAAAAATCTCTAAAAGTAAAAAACTGAAACATTTTAAATAGTGTTTTTGAAATTTAGGTGTATGTTATTCAACATGATGAAATAAAATGTGTTTAACGACATTCATGATAAAAATCTATTTCACTGGAAAAGCTACATGACTACTGTATTACATTAGGTTAATGTTAGGTTAAGGTTAGGGTTCAGGGTCATGGTTAAGGTTAGGGTTCAGGGTCATGGTTAAGGTTAGGGTTCAGGGTCATGGTTAAGGTTAGGGTTCAGGGTCATGGTTAAGGTTAGGGTTCAGGGTCATGGTTAAGGTTAGGGTTCAGGGTCATGGTTAAGTACTATAAGACTATATTCTTATGTTCTAAACGTGCAAAAGATCATTATGTGCTTCCATGTGTCATCAGTTAAGTGCATTTTTCATGGTAGAAAAAAACACATTTTTAAAGGATTTCCAGGAGATCATTTCAGGATTAATCCAAGGATAATCCAATTTCCCCCCCAGGTTTTGAAGTTACATCTTACATTTGTATAAATTTGGGGGAGATTGGGGTTAGGAATAGGTTTTAGGCTTGAAGTAGATTTGGGGTGTATTTAGTAGCACAGATTTGGGTTTGTACAAGGGGTTACTTTTAGTTTTGTTTTACTTTTTGAAGGTATGACTGTAGCCTTATCATATTTATTTTATTTGGCTTTTTATAATATGACTATTACAATTATTATTTAAATTTGATAGGGATTTTATCTAAGCAGATACTTCTCTGAATTTAATTATTTAGGTATTTTCTGCACCTGGCAAATGTTATTAATGTGGGCCTGAAAGGGGACATCTGAATCAGTCGCCATGCCGATGTTTTAACAACTGTGTTGGCTGAGACAGAGAAGCCACCTACATTTTTTAAAAAAGTGTAAGAATTTATCTGTCAGAGATTTATTTCTGAACATTATCTGAATTCAATAAGAGGAAATTTTTTGTGTCTTTAAGACATTCCTCTAGTTGGGAAACTTCACTGGGTTTAACTGATATATAAAGTTTAGTGTCATCTGCATAGCAGTGTGCTTATGTCCCCAGAGAGCTTGTACAAAGAAAAGAGCAAAGGACCCAGGACAGATCCTTGTGGTACTCCAAATTGTACCCTTGAGCACTCAGACAACTCATTATTTACCCTCACAAACTGAAATCTATCAGAGAGATACAATTTAAACCACAAAAAAGTAAGATTTTAGCCTGCAAAGAAGATTATGGTGGTCTATTGTATCAAACGCATGCAGCACATACATCAAGCAGGACAGTATGGAGATGCAGCCACAATCCAGGAAACTAATTTTACTAATTTGGGAGAGAAATGATAATATAGTCTTATGTCCAAAAAGTGAAAAAAATGCACCAGTTTTATTTTTTTTCATTCAGATGGATGTTATGTGATCTTTATTCAACAACCATGATGTTATAAATTAATGTTACTGTGTTCAAAGGCATTCATGATTAAAAATATTTTACACTGAAAAAACTGAAAAATACATTCAAAATCTCTAAATATCTATCTCTAAAAAATCTCTAAAAGTAAAAAACTGAAACATTTTAAATAGTGTTTTTGAAATTTAGGTGTATGTTATTCAACATGATGAAATAAAATGTGTTTAACGACATTCATGATAAAAATCTATTTCACTGGAAAAGCTACATGACTACTGTATTACATTAGGTTAATGTTAGGTTAAGGTTAGGGTTCAGGGTCATGGTTAAGGTTAGGGTTCAGGGTCATGGTTAAGGTTAGGGTTCAGGGTCATGGTTAAGGTTAGGGTTCAGGGTCATGGTTAAGGTTAGGGTTCAGGGTCATGGTTAAGGTTAGGGTTCAGGGTCATGGTTAAGTACTATAAGACTATATTCTTATGTTCTAAACGTGCAAAAGATCATTATGTGCTTCCATGTGTCATCAGTTAAGTGCATTTTTCATGGTAGAAAAAAACACATTTTTAAAGGATTTCCAGGAGATCATTTCAGGATTAATCCAAGGATAATCCAATTTCCCCCCCAGGTTTTGAAGTTACATCTTACATTTGTATAAATTTGGGGGAGATTGGGGTTAGGAATAGGTTTTAGGCTTGAAGTAGATTTGGGGTGTATTTAGTAGCACAGATTTGGGTTTGTACAAGGGGTTACTTTTAGTTTTGTTTTACTTTTTGAAGGTATGACTGTAGCCTTATCATATTTATTTTATTTGGCTTTTTATAATATGACTATTACAATTATTATTTAAATTTGATAGGGATTTTATCTAAGCAGATACTTCTCTGAATTTAATTATTTAGGTATTTTCTGCACCTGGCAAATGTTATTAATGTGGGCCTGAAAGGGGACATCTGAATCAGTCGCCATGCCGATGTTTTAACAACTGTGTTGGCTGAGACAGAGAAGCCACCTACATTTTTTAAAAAAGTGTAAGAATTTATCTGTCAGAGATTTATTTCTGAACATTATCTGAATTCAATAAGAGGAAATTTTTTGTGTCTTTAAGACATTCCTCTAGTTGGGAAACTTCACTGGGTTTAACTGATATATAAAGTTTAGTGTCATCTGCATAGCAGTGTGCTTATGTCCCCAGAGAGCTTGTACAAAGAAAAGAGCAAAGGACCCAGGACAGATCCTTGTGGTACTCCAAATTGTACCCTTGAGCACTCAGACAACTCATTATTTACCCTCACAAACTGAAATCTATCAGAGAGATACAATTTAAACCACAAAAAAGTAAGATTTTAGCCTGCAAAGAAGATTATGGTGGTCTATTGTATCAAACGCATGCAGCACATACATCAAGCAGGACAGTATGGAGATGCAGCCACAATCCAGGAAACTAATTTTACTAATTTGGGAGAGAAATGATAATATAGTCTTATGTCCAAAAAGTGAAAAAAATGCACCAGTTTTATTTTTTTTCATTCAGATGGATGTTATGTGATCTTTATTCAACAACCATGATGTTATAAATTAATGTTACTGTGTTCAAAGGCATTCATGATTAAAAATATTTTACACTGAAAAAACTGAAAAATACATTCAAAATCTCTAAATATCTATCTCTAAAAAATCTCTAAAAGTAAAAAACTGAAACATTTTAAATAGTGTTTTTGAAATTTAGGTGTATGTTATTCAACATGATGAAATAAAATGTGTTTAACGACATTCACGATAAAAATCTATTTCACTGGAAAAGCTACATGACTACTGTATTACATTAGGTTAATGTTAGGTTAAGGTTAGGGTTCAGGGTCATGGTTAAGGTTAGGGTTCAGGGTCATGGTTAAGGTTAGGGTTCAGGGTCATGGTTAAGGTTAGGGTTCAGGGTCATGGTTAAGGTTAGGGTTCAGGGTCATGGTTAAGGTTAGGGTTCAGGGTCATGGTTAAGTACTATAAGACTATATCCTTATGTTCTAAACGTGCAAAAGATCATTATGTGCTTCCATGTGTCATCAGTTAAGTGCATTTTTCATGGTAGAAAAAAACACATTTTTAAAGGATTTCCAGGAGATCATTTCAGGATTAATCCAAGGATAATCCAATTTCCCCCCCAGGTTTTGAAGTTACATCTTACATTTGTATAAATTTGGGGGAGATTGGGGTTAGGAATAGGTTTTAGGCTTGAAGTAGATTTGGGGTGTATTTAGTAGCACAGATTTGGGTTTGTACAAGGGGTTACTTTTAGTTTTGTTTTACTTTTTGAAGGTATGACTGTAGCCTTATCATATTTATTTTATTTGGCTTTTTATAATATGACTATTACAATTATTATTTAAATTTGATAGGGATTTTATCTAAGCAGATACTTCTCTGAATTTAATTATTTAGGTATTTTCTGCACCTGGCAAATGTCTGTCTCTCCCTCTTCCCTTTTTCAAAGTAAGACATTAAAATTGGGGTCACTGGCGGAAAGGAGAGAAGTACGGAAAGGTGGGAGGTGTCTGCTCTAATCTCACCTCATATTTTTCACACCCTCTCCCTTTTATTTAATAAATAGGCAGCATCAAACAATAAATCAAGTGAAAAGGGATAAAAATGAAACATCAGGAAGATGGAACACCACGGAGAGCTGTGTGCCGTCATTTCAATATGTTTGTGTTGTAACATACCGTCTCTCACAGACACCCTGCATTCATCAGCCTGAAGCTGTACCTCTTGCAGACCGTCTCTCACAGACACCCTGCATTCATCAGGCTGAAGCTGTACCTCTTGCAGACCGTCTCTCACAGACACCCTGCATTCATCAGGCTGAAGCTGTACCTCTTGCAGACCGTCTCTCACAGACTCCCTGCATTCATCAGGCTGAAGCTGTACCTCTTGCAGACCGTCTCTCACAGACACCCTGCATTCATCAGGCTGAAGCTGTACCTCTTGCAGACCGTCTCTCACAGACACCCTGCATTCATCAGGCTGAAGCTGTACCTCTTGCAGACCGTCTCTCACAGACACCCTGCATTCATCAGCCTGAAGCTGTACCTCTTGCAGACCGTCTCTCACAGACACCCTGCATTCATCAGCCTGAAGCTGTACCTCTTGCAGACCGTCTCTCACAGACACCCTGCATTCATCAGCCTGAAGCTGTACCTCTTGCAGACCGTCTCTCACAGACTCCCTGCATTCATCAGGCTGAAGCTGTACCTCTTGCAGACCGTCTCTCACAGACACCCTGCATTCATCAGGCTGAAGCTGTACCTCTTGCAGACCGTCTCTCATAGACACCCTGCATTCATCAGGCTGAAGCTGTACCTCTTGCAGACCGTCTCTCACAGACACCCTGCATTCATCAGCCTGAAGCTGTACCTCTTGCAGACCGTCTCTCACAGACACCCTGCATTCATCAGCCTGAAGCTGTACCTCTTGCAGACCGTCTCTCATAGACACCCTGCATTCATCAGCCTGAAGCTGTACCTCTTGCAGACCGTCTCTCACAGACTCCCTGCATTCATCAGCCTGAAGCTGTACCTCTTGCAGACCGTCTCTCACAGACACCCTGCATTCATCAGCCTGAAGCTGTACCTCTTGCAGACCGTCTCTCACAGACACCCTGCATTCATCAGGCTGAAGCTGTACCTCTTGCAGACCGTCTCTCACAGACACCCTGCATTCATCAGCCTGAAGCTGTACCTCTTGCAGACCGTCTCTCACAGACACCCTGCATTCATCAGCCTGAAGCTGTACCTCTTGCAGACCGTCTCTCACAGACACCCTGCATTCATCAGCCTGAAGCTGTACCTCTTGCAGACCGTCTCTCACAGACACCCTGCATTCATCAGCCTGAAGCTGTACCTCTTGCAGACCGTCTCTCACAGACTCTCTGCATTCATCTGACCGCTGAGACGGCTTTCTTAGGGCTTCCTCTGCCACCAAATGAAAACTCAATTCAGTCACTTGATCTGCGAGCAGAACGCTGGCGGGGCCTGATGTGTCAGCACTAACGCACACAGGATGACATATTGATGGGGTGATTGAAACTATCCTCCCTCGCTCTTACACTCAGATGGGTCGCTGGGTAAAATGTATGTGTGCGTGTGTGCGTACGTGCGTGTGTGCGTGTGTGCGTACGTGCGTGTGCACTTGTTGAGGGGGGTCTAATGAAGTAAATGCTTGAGTGGAGTAAGTGTGGTTCTAATTTGAAACTACATTAATCAACACCTGTGGCACGTATGCAAAAGCTGCTTTGGCTGTTTAATAAGATGATCGCTAGAGAGCCACAAAGAGACTCCATTTGTATGTTAATTCATGATATAATGCTGCAAAGATGATCCTCTGTCAGTGAAGCAGGAGATACTTGTTCTGTTAAGTCTAATTTTCAGTTGAACGAGAATTAACTTTGAGAATGCAGTTAAACATTTTAAGCAGTTAAACATTTTAAGCAGTGATTTTGAAATTGTATTGTAGTAGCAATACTTTTTTTATTTCTTTTTTTCCCCTTTATTTAACCAGGAAGTCTCTTGAGATTATGAATCTCTCTTTCAGGGGAGACCTGGCCAAGAAAGAGGTTTTGCAGTACCAGCAAGACAAACATATAATACAATTAAAATTTACAGTTTGACACACATTCAACAAAAACACAACAATAAACAATTATCAATGGCCATCTATAAACAATTGCACAAATACATGTCTCATAAGCCTGTGATGTGCTGGTCTCACAAAGGACAAGATATGGCTCTCCAACAATGAGAAAATGCCGAGATATCTGAGTTCATGTTATGGCAGACAGGTGCATTTAACAGATACTTTGAATGATTCTGGCTTATTTATTTATTTCAACATATTGGTATACAGTATACTGGAGAAAAAATAACAGTGTAAAGAGATACGTTCTAAGCCATCACAATGTGGAGCTGTATTACACAGTGGCTGTGTGCTGGAGCTGTATTACACAGTGGCTGTGTGCTGGAGCTGTATTACACAGTGGCTCTGTGCTGGAGCTGTATTACACAGTGGCTCTGTGCTGTAGCTGTATTACACAGTGGCTCTGTGCTGGAGCTGTATTACACAGTGGCTCTGTGCTGTAGCTGTATTACACAGTGGCTCTGTGCTGGAGCTGTATTACACAGTGGCTGTGTGCTGGAGCTGTATTACACAGTGGCTCTGTGCTGTAGCTGTATTACACAGTGGCTCTGTGCTGGAGCTGTATTACACAGTGGCTGTGTGCTGGAGCTGTATTACACAGTGGCTCTGTGCTGGAGCTGTATTACACAGTGGCTCTGTGCTGGAGCTGTATTACACAGTGGCTGTGTGCTGGAGCTGTATTACACAGTGGCTGTGTGCTGGAGCTGTATTACACAGTGGCTCTGTGCTGGAGCTGTATTACACAGTGGCTCTGTGCTGGAGCTGTATTACACAGTGGCTGTGTGCTGGAGCTGTATTACACAGTGGCTGTGTGCTGGAGCTGTATTACACAGTGGCTCTGTGCTGGAGCTGTATTACACAGTGGCTCTGTGCTGGAGCTGTATTACACAGTGGCTGTGTGCTGGAGCTGTATTACACAGTGGCTCTGTGCTGGAGCTGTATTACACAGTGGCTCTGTGCTGGAGCTGTATTACACAGTGGCTCTGTGCTGGAGCTGTATTACACAGTGGCTGTGTGCTGGAGCTGTATTACACAGTGGCTGTGTGCTGGAGCTGTATTACACAGTGGCTCTGTGCTGGAGCTGTATTACACAGTGGCTCTGTGCTGGAGCTGTATTACACAGTGGCTCTGTGCTGTAGCTGTATTACACAGTGGCTGTGTGCTGGAGCTGTATTACACAGTGGCTCTGTGCTGGAGCTGTATTACACAGTGGCTCTGTGCTGGAGCTGTATTACACAGTGGCTGTGTGCTGGAGCTGTATTACACAGTGGCTGTGTGCTGGAGCTGTATTACACAGTGGCTCTGTGCTGGAGCTGTATTACACAGTGGCTCTGTGCTGGAGCTGTATTACACAGTGGCTGTGTGCTGGAGCTGTATTACACAGTGGCTCTGTGCTGTAGCTGTATTACACAGTGGCTGTGTGCTGGAGCTGTATTACACAGTGGCTCTGTGCTGGAGCTGTATTACACAGTGGCTGTGTGCTGGAGCTGTATTACACAGTGGCTCTGTGCTGGAGCTGTATTACACAGTGGCTCTGTGCTGGAGCTGTATTACACAGTGTCTCTGTGCTGGAGCTGTATTACACAGTGGCTCTGTGCTGGAGCTGTATTACACAGTGGCTCTGTGCTGGAGATGTATTACACAGTGGCTCTGTGCTGGAGCTGTATTACACAGTGGCTCTGTGCTGGAGCTGTATTACACAGTGGCTGTGTGCTGGAGCTGTATTACACAGTGGCTGTGTGCTGGAGCTGTATTACACAGTGGCTCTGTGCTGGAGCTGTATTACACAGTGGCTCTGTGCTGGAGCTGTATTACACAGTGGCTCTGTGCTGTAGCTGTATTACACAGTGGCTGTGTGCTGGAGCTGTATTACACAGTGGCTCTGTGCTGGAGCTGTATTACACAGTGGCTCTGTGCTGGAGCTGTATTACACAGTGGCTGTGTGCTGGAGCTGTATTACACAGTGGCTGTGTGCTGGAGCTGTATTACACAGTGGCTCTGTGCTGGAGCTGTATTACACAGTGGCTGTGTGCTGTAGCTGTATTACACAGTGGCTGTGTGCTGGAGCTGTATTACACAGTGGCTCTGTGCTGGAGCTGTATTACACAGTGGCTCTGTGCTGTAGCTGTATTACACAGTGGCTCTGTGCTGGAGCTGTATTACACAGTGGCTCTGTGCTGGAGCTGTATTACACAGTGGCTGTGTGCTGGAGCTGTATTACACAGTGGCTGTGTGCTGGAGCTGTATTACACAGTGGCTGTGTGCTGGAGCTGTATTACACAGTGGCTCTGTGCTGGAGCTGTATTACACAGTGGCTCTGTGCTGGAGCTGTATTACACAGTGGCTGTGTGCTGGAGCTGTATTACACAGTGGCTCTGTGCTGGAGCTGTATTACACAGTGGCTCTGTGCTGGAGCTGTATTACACAGTGGCTCTGTGCTGGAGCTGTATTACACAGTGGCTCTGTGCTGGAGCTGTATTACACAGTGGCTGTGTGCTGGAGCTGTATTACACAGTGGCTGTGTGCTGGAGCTGTATTACACAGTGGCTCTGTGCTGGAGCTGTATTACACAGTGGCTCTGTGCTGGAGCTGTATTACACAGTGGCTCTGTGCTGTAGCTGTATTACACAGTGGCTGTGTGCTGGAGCTGTATTACACAGTGGCTCTGTGCTGGAGCTGTATTACACAGTGGCTCTGTGCTGGAGCTGTATTACACAGTGGCTGTGTGCTGGAGCTGTATTACACAGTGGCTGTGTGCTGGAGCTGTATTACACAGTGGCTCTGTGCTGGAGCTGTATTACACAGTGGCTCTGTGCTGGAGCTGTATTACACAGTGGCTGTGTGCTGGAGCTGTATTACACAGTGGCTCTGTGCTGGAGCTGTATTACACAGTGGCTCTGTGCTGGAGCTGTATTACACAGTGGCTCTGTGCTGGAGCTGTATTACACAGTGGCTGTGTGCTGGAGCTGTATTACACAGTGGCTGTGTGCTGGAGCTGTATTACACAGTGGCTCTGTGCTGGAGCTGTATTACACAGTGGCTCTGTGCTGGAGCTGTATTACACAGTGGCTCTGTGCTGTAGCTGTATTACACAGTGGCTGTGTGCTGGAGCTGTATTACACAGTGGCTCTGTGCTGGAGCTGTATTACACAGTGGCTCTGTGCTGGAGCTGTATTACACAGTGGCTGTGTGCTGGAGCTGTATTACACAGTGGCTGTGTGCTGGAGCTGTATTACACAGTGGCTCTGTGCTGGAGCTGTATTACACAGTGGCTCTGTGCTGGAGCTGTATTACACAGTGGCTGTGTGCTGGAGCTGTATTACACAGTGGCTCTGTGCTGTAGCTGTATTACACAGTGGCTGTGTGCTGGAGCTGTATTACACAGTGGCTCTGTGCTGGAGCTGTATTACACAGTGGCTGTGTGCTGGAGCTGTATTACACAGTGGCTCTGTGCTGGAGCTGTATTACACAGTGGCTCTGTGCTGGAGCTGTATTACACAGTGGCTCTGTGCTGGAGCTGTATTACACAGTGGCTCTGTGCTGGAGCTGTATTACACAGTGGCTCTGTGCTGGAGCTGTATTACACAGTGGCTCTGTGCTGGAGCTGTATTACACAGTGGCTCTGTGCTGGAGCTGTATTACACAGTGGCTGTGTGCTGGAGCTGTATTACACAGTGGCTGTGTGCTGGAGCTGTATTACACAGTGGCTCTGTGCTGGAGCTGTATTACACAGTGGCTCTGTGCTGGAGCTGTATTACACAGTGGCTCTGTGCTGTAGCTGTATTACACAGTGTCTCTGTGCTGTAGCTGTATTACACAGTGGCTGTGTGCTGGAGCTGTATTACACAGTGGCTCTGTGCTGGAGCTGTATTACACAGTGGCTCTGTGCTGGAGCTGTATTACACAGTGGCTGTGTGCTGGAGCTGTATTACACAGTGGCTCTGTGCTGGAGCTGTATTACACAGTGGCTCTGTGCTGGAGCTGTATTACACAGTGGCTCTGTGCTGGAGCTGTATTACACAGTGGCTGTGTGCTGGAGCTGTATTACACAGTGGCTCTGTGCTGGAGCTGTATTACACAGTGGCTCTGTGCTGGAGCTGTATTACACAGTGGCTCTGTGCTGTAGCTGTATTACACAGTGGCTCTGTGCTGGAGCTGTATTACACAGTGGCTCTGTGCTGGAGCTGTATTACACAGTGGCTGTGTGCTGGAGCTGTATTACACAGTGGCTCTGTGCTGTAGCTGTATTACACAGTGGCTGTGTGCTGGAGCTGTATTACACAGTGGCTCTGTGCTGGAGCTGTATTACACAGTGGCTGTGTGCTGGAGCTGTATTACACAGTGGCTCTGTGCTGGAGCTGTATTACACAGTGGCTCTGTGCTGGAGCTGTATTACACAGTGGCTCTGTGCTGGAGCTGTATTACACAGTGGCTGTGTGCTGTAGCTGTATTACACAGTGGCTGTGTGCTGGAGCTGTATTACACAGTGGCTCTGTGCTGGAGCTGTATTACACAGTGGCTCTGTGCTGGAGCTGTATTACACAGTGGCTCTGTGCTGTAGCTGTATTACACAGTGGCTCTGTGCTGTAGCTGTATTACACAGTGGCTCTGTGCTGGAGCTGTATTACACAGTGGCTGTGTGCTGGAGCTGTATTACACAGTGGATCTGTGCTGGAGCTGTATTACACAGTGGCTCTGTGCTGTAGCTGTATTACACAGTGGCTGTGTGCTGGAGCTGTATTACACAGTGGCTCTGTGCTGGAGCTGTATTACACAGTGGCTGTGTGCTGGAGCTGTATTACACAGTGGCTCTGTGCTGGAGCTGTATTACACAGTGGCTCTGTGCTGGAGCTGTATTACACAGTGGCTCTGTGCTGGAGCTGTATTACACAGTGGCTCTGTGCTGGAGCTGTATTACACAGTGGCTGTGTGCTGGAGCTGTATTACACAGTGGCTCTGTGCTGGAGCTGTATTACACAGTGGCTGTGTGCTGGAGCTGTATTACACAGTGGCTCTGTGCTGGAGCTGTATTACACAGTGGCTCTGTGCTGGAGCTGTATTACACAGTGGCTCTGTGCTGGAGCTGTATTACACAGTGGCTCTGTGCTGGAGCTGTTTTACACAGTGGCTCTGTGCTGGAGCTGTATTACACAGTGGCTCTGTGCTGGAGCTGTATTACACAGTGGCTGTGTGCTGGAGCTGTATTACACAGTGGCTCTGTGCTGGAGCTGTATTACACAGTGGCTGTGTGCTGGAGCTGTATTACACAGTGGCTCTGTGCTGTAGCTGTATTACACAGTGGCTCTGTGCTGTAGCTGTATTACACAGTGGCTGTGTGCTGGAGCTGTATTACACAGTGGCTCTGTGCTGTAGCTGTATTACACAGTGGCTGTGTGCTGGAGCTGTATTACACAGTGGCTCTGTGCTGGAGCTGTATTACACAGTGGCTGTGTGCTGGAGCTGTATTACACAGTGGCTCTGTGCTGGAGCTGTATTACACAGTGGCTGTGTGCTGGAGCTGTATTACACAGTGGCTGTGTGCTGGAGCTGTATTACACAGTGGCTCTGTGCTGTAGCTGTATTACACAGTGGCTCTGTGCTGTAGCTGTATTACACAGTGGCTCTGTGCTGTAGCTGTATTACACAGTGGCTGTGTGCTGGAGCTGTATTACACAGTGGCTCTGTGCTGGAGCTGTATTACACAGTGGCTGTGTGCTGGAGCTGTATTACACAGTGGCTCTGTGCTGGAGCTGTATTACACAGTGGCTGTGTGCTGGAGCTGTATTACACAGTGGCTGTGTGCTGGAGCTGTATTACACAGTGGCTGTGTGCTGGAGCTGTATTACACAGTGGCTCTGTGCTGGAGCTGTATTACACAGTGGCTCTGTGCTGGAGCTGTATTACACAGTGGCTCTGTGCTGTAGCTGTATTACACAGTGGCTGTGTGCTGGAGCTGTATTACACAGTGGCTCTGTGCTGGAGCTGTATTACACAGTGGCTGTGTGCTGGAGCTGTATTACACAGTGGCTCTGTGCTGGAGCTGTATTACACAGTGGCTGTGTGCTGGAGCTGTATTACACAGTGGCTCTGTGCGGGAGCTGTATTACACAGTGGCTCTGTGCTGGAGTTGTATTACACAGTGGCTCTGTGCTGTAGCTGTATTACACAGTGGCTGTGTGCTGGAGCTGTATTACACAGTGGCTCTGTGCTGGAGCTGTATTACACAGTGGCTGTGTGCTGGAGCTGTATTACACAGTGGCTCTGTGCTGGAGCTGTATTACACAGTGGCTGTGTGCTGGAGCTGTATTACACAGTGGCTCTGTGCTGGAGCTGTATTACACAGTGGCTGTGTGCTGGAGCTGTATTACACAGTGGCTGTGTGCTGGAGCTGTATTACACAGTGGCTCTGTGCTGGAGCTGTATTACACAGTGGCTCTGTGCTGGAGCTGTATTACACAGTGGCTCTGTGCTGGAGCTGTATTACACAGTGGCTCTGTGCTGGAGCTGTATTACACAGTGGCTCTGTGCTGGAGCTGTATTACACAGTGGCTCTGTGCTGGAGCTGTATTACACAGTGGCTGTGTGCTGGAGCTGTATTACACAGTGGTTGTGTGCTGGAGCTGTATTACACAGTGGCTGTGTGCTGGAGCTGTATTACACAGTGGCTCTGTGCTGGAGCTGTATTACACAGTGGCTCTGTGCTGTAGCTGTATTACACAGTGGCTCTGTGCTGTAGCTGTATTACACAGTGGCTCTGTGCTGGAGCTGTATTACACAGTGGCTCTGTGCTGGAGCTGTATTACACAGTGGCTCTGTGCTGTAGCTGTATTACACAGTGGCTCTGTGCTGGAGCTGTATTACACAGTGGCTCTGTGCTGGAGCTGTATTACACAGTGGCTCTGTGCTGGAGCTGTATTACACAGTGGCTCTGTGCTGGAGCTGTATTACACAGTGGCTGTGTGCTGGAGCTGTATTACACAGTGGCTCTGTGCTGGAGCTGTATTACACAGTGGCTCTGTGCTGGAGCTGTATTACACAGTGGCTGTGTGCTGTAGCTGTATTACACAGTGGCTCTGTGCTGGAGCTGTATTACACAGTGGCTCTGTGCTGGAGCTGTATTACACAGTGGCTGTGTGCTGGAGCTGTATTACACAGTGGCTGTGTGCTGGAGCTGTATTACACAGTGGCTCTGTGCTGGAGCTGTATTACACAGTGGCTGTGTGCTGGAGCTGTATTACACAGTGGCTGTGTGCTGGAGCTGTATTACACAGTGGCTGTGTGCTGGAGCTGTATTACACAGTGGCTCTGTGCTGGAGCTGTATTACACAGTGGCTGTGTGCTGGAGCTGTATTACACAGTGGCTCTGTGCTGGAGCTGTATTACACAGTGGCTCTGTGCTGGAGCTGTATTACACAGTGGCTGTGTGCTGGAGCTGTATTACACAGTGGCTCTGTGCTGTAGTTGTATTACACAGTGGCTGTGTGCTGGAGCTGTATTACACAGTGGCTCTGTGCTGGAGCTGTATTACACAGTGGCTGTGTGCTGGAGCTGTATTACACAGTGGCTCTGTGCTGGAGCTGTATTACACAGTGGCTGTGTGCTGTAGCTGTATTACACAGTGGCTCTGTGCTGGAGCTGTATTACACAGTGGCTCTGTGCTGGAGCTCTATTACACAGTGGCTGTGTGCTGGAGCTGTATTACACAGTGGCTGTCTGCTGGAGCTGTGTGACACAGTGGCTCTGTGCTGGAGCTGTATTACACAGTGGCTCTGTGCTGGAGCTGTATTACACAGTGGCTGTGTGCTGGAGCTGTGTGACACAGTGGCTCTGTGCTGGAGCTGTATTACACAGTGGCTCTGTGCTGTAGCTGTATTACACAGTGGCTCTGTGCTGGAGCTGTATTACACAGTGGCTCTGTGCTGGAGCTGTATTACACAGTGGCTCTGTGCTGTAGCTGTATTACACAGTGGCTGTGTGCTGTAGCTGTATTACACAGTGGCTCTGTGCTGGAGCTGTGTGACACAGTGGCTGTGTGCTGGAGCTGTATTACACAGTGGCTGTGTGCTGGAGCTGTATTACACAGTGGCTCTGTGCTGGAGCTGTATTACACAGTGGCTCTGTGCTGTAGCTGTATTACACAGTGGCTGTGTGCTGGAGCTGTGTGACACAGTGGCTCTGTGCTGGAGCTGTATTACACAGTGGCTCTGTGCTGGAGCTGTATTACACAGTGGCTCTGTGCTGTAGCTGTATTACACAGTGGCTGTGTGCTGGAGCTGTGTGACACAGTGGCTCTGTGCTGGAGCTGTATTACACAGTGGCTCTGTGCTGGAGCTGTATTACACAGTGGCTCTGTGCTGGAGCTGTATTACACAGTGGCTCTGTGCTGGAGCTGTATTACACAGTGTATGAGGTGTATGTGTGAGCATGTGGATGTGAGTGTGTATGTGTTAGCATGTGGATGTATGTGTGAGTGTGAGTGTATGTGTGAGTGTGTAGATGTATGTGTGAGTGTGTGGATGTGTGTGTGTGTGAGTGTGTATATGTGTGAGCATGTGTGTAAGTGTCTGTGTGTGTGTGCGTATGCATGTATTTGTGTGTGTGTGTGAGTGTGAGGATGTGAGTGAGTGTGAATGTGTGAGTGTGTGCATGTGTGAGTGTGTGAATGTGAGAGTGTGTGGATGTGAGTATGTGAATGTGTGAGTGTGTGGATGTGAGTGTGTGAATGTGAGTGTGTGAATGTGAGTGTGTGGATGTGAATGCGTGTGAATGCGTGATTATTATTAAATCAAATCATACTGTATGTATCCTAAGCTTAAAGCTGTGTGTCCGTGCATAAAATTGGGGATTACTGAATGATATAAGGTGATATGAATCTTTTATAGTATTATATATTATTTCTCGGCTCTATGTGCATTTTAATATGATGTATGTATGTTGCCATAAAGGTTAATCATTTTTAGCACGTTGTACACGTTTCATCATTTATATGGATTGTGTTCCAGCACTAGTTGTATTAGCTGAACTCAGTCATATAACACAGTGAATAAGCACCCAGATTAAAACCAGTACTGAAATAAACGTACTGTACTGTGATGCCTTGCACTCATTATTAAAAGTGACATATTCAGGTGTGCTGAAACCCTGGTCAACTTTTAAATTACATTTATTTCAACTGTATCCAAGGTATGGAACCAGACGAGCTCCATCTCTCCTTTCTCACAGTTCTCTGTTCTGTTTTCAGTGGGCACCATAAAAGTCTGACAATTTTAAAAGAGTATATCAAGACTTGCGCACTACATCACAGAAGAAGAACATTTTCAAATGGCCAAACCACTATAAAAATGTCCGTTTGACAAATATATGAATAAAGCATGTAATAAATAGGTCCAGAAGTTTGGAGAAAAAGGGCATCAGAGCTTATATGAAGAATTACAAAACAACTACAGTCCACAAATCATCACAGGTGGAGATCATCTGCCATAGTTCAGCTACATCATGAAGAGTGATAACTGAATGATTACAATGACCTGTGATTGGCTGGAGAGAATGGAACTCAGAACTGCTATTGGCTACTGCAGAATGTCAATCACTGAGAAGTGGGAAAATAAAAAGTTGCATATCACAAATCTTGAAAAGTTCCTTTTTTGTGGGTAACACCAATTCTTTCATTCTTCATTCATTATGAGAACCCCAACATTACTGAACCCACACTCAATAGAAAACCCTAGACTACTGAACCCCAACATTACTGAAGCAACCTACATTAGAGAATCCCATAATTACTCAACCCCAATAGTACTAAACCCACATACATTATAAAATCCCATAATTACTCAACCCCAACCTTACTAAACCCACATACATTAGATAATCCCATAATTACTCAAACCCAACATTACTAAACCCACATACATTAGAGAATCCCATAATTACTCAACCCCAACATTACTAAACCCACATACATTAGATAATCCCATAATTACTCTACTCAAACATTACTAAACCCACATACATTATAAAATCCCACAATTACTCAACCCCAACATTACTAAACCCACATACATTATAAAATCCCACAATTACTCAACCCCAACATTACTAAACCCACATACATTATACAATCCCACAATTACTCAACCCCAACATTACTAAACCCACATACATTATAAAATCCCACAATTACTCAACCCCAACATTACTGAACCCATCTACATTAGAGAATCCCAGAATTACTGAACCCACATACATTAGAAAATCCCAGAATTACTGAACCCCAACATTACTGAACCCACATACATTAGAGAATCCCAAAATGACTGAACCCCAACATTACTGAACAACTGAATGACTGAACCCACACCAATTATGGAATCCCAGAATGACTGAATCAACGCCATTTAGGAGAGCATGAGAGTGATGGAGAGTTTTGAGTGCATGATATAAAAGTCTCAGTCTTATCTGCCACTGGTCTCCATTCTGCCCACTATCACACTCCTGTAAATAATCACAATCGCACTCCTGTAAATAATCACAATCGCACTCCTGTAAATAATCACAATCGCACTCCTGTAAATAATCACAATCGCACTCCTGTAAATAATCACAATCGCACTCCTGTAAATAATCACAATCGCACTCCTGTAAATAATCACAATCGCACTCCTGTAAATAATCACAATCGCACTCCTGTAAATAATCACAATCGCACTCCTGTAAATAATCACAATCGCACTCCTGTAAATAATCACAATCGCACTCCTGTAAATAATCACAATCGCACTCCTGTAAATAATCACAATCACACTCCTGTAAATAATAGTACGCTTGTTTTAATGCCTGTGGTTCTCTTGGGGTAAAATAAAACTTTAGTTTTAAAATTGTAATATTACATCTGTAAACAAAGGCAGGAAGGGATTGTGGGACTGGAGTAATCTGCTGAAATAAATACCTCAGTTCCAAAGCTCTGACCCCCACTTCAATTATTTCAATGTAATCTATGGCTATGGGGTTCTGTTACATGGTAATGACACAATGAGTTTTTAAAAAATCTAAAAGAAATTTAAAATAAATACATTAATTATATTATTTCTGTGTTTTATATTAATTACTCTTTTTTATGCAAAAAAATCATTTCTGAATTGGCCAAAAGTGAGAGAAATAGATACATACTATATATATATATATATAAATATAAATACAAATATGTAAATATGTATGTATTTTCATAGTGTTACTAAGAAAATGAATGTGAAATGTTTACTGTTGTAATGAAAAAACGAATCTCAAAATAAATAATATCAAAATAAAGCAGATAAATTATAAATTATGCATGTTTTAAGTCTAGGCTGAGTCTTTTTTTGTGCGGATTGAAACAAATACTGCTCACTTTGTAAAATGTGTTTAATAAAAATCCTCTTTTCTTTAGTACTAATGTAGTTTGAGTCGTGACAGTAATTGTTCGAAACAAACAAGTTAAATAAATCCCAGCAGGAAACGTTGAAAGTATCCATGCTTAGGCTGTATAAAGTATCCATGCTTAGGCTGTATAAAGTATCCATGCTTAGGCTATATAAAGTATCCATGCTTAGGCTATATAAAGTATCCATGCTTAGGCTATATAAAGTATCCATGCTTAGGCTGTATAAAGTATCCATGCTTAGGCTGTATAAAGTATCCATGCTTAGGCTATATAAAGTATCCATGCTTAGGCTGTATAAAGTATCCATGCTTAGGCTATATAAAGTATCCATGCTTAGGCTGTATAAAGTATCCATGCTTAGGCTGTATAAAGTATCCATGCTTAGGCTGTATAAAGTATCCATGCTTAGGCTGTATAAAGTATCCATGCTTAGGCTATATAAAGTATCCATGCTTAGGCTGTATAAAGTATCCATGCTTAGGCTATATAAAGTATCCATGCTTAGGCTGTATAAAGTATCCATGCTTAGGCTGTATAAAGTATCCATGCTTAGGCTGTATAAAGTATCCATGCTTAGGCTGTATAAAGTATCCATGCTTAGGCTGTATAAAGTATCCATGCTTAGGCTATATAAAGTATCCATGCTTAGGCTGTATAAAGTATCCATGCTTAGGCTATATAACGTATCCATGCTTAGGCTGTATAAAGTATCCATGCTTAGACTGTATAAAGTATCCATGCTTAGGTTGTATAAAGTATCCATGCTTAGGCTGTATAAAGTATCCATGCTTAGGCTATATAAAGTATCCATGCTTAGGCTATATAAAGTATCCATGCTTAGGCTGTATAAAGTATCCATGCTTAGGCTGTATAAAGTATCCATGCTTAGGCTGTATAAAGTATCCATGCTTAGGCTGTATAAAGTATCCATGCTTAGGCTGTATAAAGTATCCATGCTTAGGCTGTATAAAGTATCCATGCTTAGGCTATATAAAGTATCCATGCTTAGGCTATATAAAGTATCCATGCTTAGGCTGTATAAAGTATCCATGCTTAGGCTGCATAAAGTATCCATGCTTAGGCTATGTAAAGTATCCATGCTTAGGCTATATGTGTGTAAAACAATTCCCTTCAGATGGAGATTGAGATGCACTGCAAGCCAACAATATTTTGCATATGATTTCGAACAAGTATTTTCTTTTTAAGAATACAGCTACAGGTGGGGATTGTCCATATTGAAAAACAACCTTGTCGTCTTTATTGTGTACAGAACCATCTGGAACCACATTCTCACATACGGCTTCACAGTGGGGATGGAAAAACAGAAATACACATTTCAGTCAGTAAAAGGTAAAAACCTTTAGCAGACTCTGGAGTTAAACAGCAGCCCTTACAACTAAAATAGCATCACCCACAATCCCTCTCTTCACCCTGAATAAACACTGCTTTTAATGCCATGAACAAGGCTGTCAATCACACCATCACCGTGGAGTTACCAGTAGTGCCACACCCACATTCAGGTGTTGGCAGTATCTCCAATGTGCTGTTCTTATACATTACAGTGCATTACATTGCAGTTATTTGGCAGATGCTTTTATCCAAAGCTTTTTATCCAAAGCTGCTTATCCTGCAGGTTTTAGCAGTATTTCCTGCGAGCTCCAGGGTCAGCTGAGGGTGATTCATGGGCCATTTCTTCCCCCGGCACACGGGTATTACTGCAGACCTGCCAATCATCACCTACAGCTGCCTCTCCAACACAGGGAAGAATAATGAGCTTTCTGCTGACCTCTCTTTTATTATTATTATTATTATGAATAATAATAATAATAATAATAATAATAATTAATAATAATAATAATAATAATAATAATTAATAATAATAATAATAATAATAATAATAATAATAATTAATAATAATAATAATAATAATAATAATAATAATTTAATAATAATAATAATAATAATAATAATAATAATAATAATAATAATAATAATAATAATAATAATAATAATAATAATAATAATAATGCTGCCCCTCAGAGTCCCTCAGCATTACTGTCCGTATATGTGCTGTTGTTTATATTTGTGGTGATAAGGGTTAGGGTTAGGGTTAGGGTTAGGGTTAGGAAGCTGCTTGATTAACATCCTGATTAAAGCGGCTCACTGAGAGGATGCAGGGAAACCCTGTAATGGCGGCTCGCTGAGAGATATTGTGTCGTCACAGGATGCAGCAACACCTGCACAAATAAAACAGCACAAACCCCAGAGAAAGTGGCGGTTGTAGAGCAGTTACAGTCTGAGCACCCTGTGGTAGTAGGATTATTAGTAGAAGCACACATATGAATTATGCCTACACGTATAACTGTGCTTGAATGGCAGAAATGTGCTATGATCCTGCACCCCTGCCGTCTTTCTTCTGCTAGCCTGCAGAGCTGTGACACTGCCTGTGCATCAATATACTGCTACAGCAATGCTAACATCCCCACACTGCCTGTGCATCAATATACTGCTACAGCAATGCTAACATCCCCACACTGCCTGTGCATCAATATACTGCTACTGCAATGCTAACATCCCCACACTGCCTGTACATCAATATACTGCTACAGCAATGCTAACATCCCCACACTGCCTGTGCATCAATATACTGCTACAGCAATGCTAACATCCCCACACTGCCTGTGCATCAATATACTGCTACAGCAATGCTAACATCCCCACACTGCCTGTGCATCAATATACTGCTACAGCAATGCTAACATCCCCACACTGCCTGTGCATCAATATACTGCTACAGCAATGCTAACATCCCCACACTGCCTCTGCATCAATATACTGCTACAGCAATGCTAACATCCCCACACTGCCTGTGCATCAATATACTGCTACAGCAATGCTAACATCCCCACACTGCCTCTGCATCAATATACTGCTACAGCAATGCTAACATCCCCACACTGCCTGTGCATCAATATACTGCTACAGCAATGCTAACATCCCCACACTGCCTGTGCATCAATATACTGCTACAGCAATGCTAACATCCCCACACTGCCTGTGCATCAATATACTGCTACAGCAATGCTAACATCCCCACACTGCCTGTGCATCAATATACTGCTACAGCAATGCTAACATCCCCACACTGCCTCTGCATCAATATACTGCTACAGCAATGCTAACATCCCCACACTGCCTCTGCATCAATATACTGCTACAGCAATGCTAACATCCCCACACTGCCTGTGCATCAATATACTGCTACAGCAATGCTAACATCCCCACACTGCCTGTGCATCAATATACTGCTACAGCAATGCTAACATCCCCACAATGCCTGTGCATCAATATACTGCTACAGCAATGCTAACATCCCCACACTGCCTGTGCATCAATATACTGCTACAGCAATGCTAACATCCCCACACTGCCTGTGCATCAATATACTGCTACAGCAATGCTAACATCCCCACACTGCCTCTGCATCAATATACTGCTACAGCAATGCTAACATCCCCACACTGCCTGTGCATCAATATACTGCTACAGCAATGCTAACATCCCCACACTGCCTCTGCATCAATATACTGCTACAGCAATGCTAACATCCCCACACTGCCTGTGCATCAATATACTGCTACAGCAATGCTAACATCCCCACACTGCCTCTGCATCAATATACTGCTACAGCAATGCTAACATCCCCACACTGCCTGTGCATCAATATACTGCTACAGCAATGCTAACATCCCCACACTGCCTCTGCATCAATATACTGCTACAGCAATGCTAACATCCCCACACTGCCTGTCCATCAATATACTGCTACAGCAATGCTAACATCCCCACACTGCCTCTGCATCAATATACTGCTACAGCAATGCTAACATCCCCACACTGCCTGTGCATCAATATACTGCTACAGCAATGCTAACAGCCTCACACTGCCTCTGCAATGTCATATCGGTGACTTGTCAGGATGTTAAGTATCACCTTGGTAGCTGTTATAAGTGTCTTTTGATCTGTGCTCTTCTGACAGTTGGAATCACAGCGGATTCATGTCAGCAAGACTGGTGCCAAACATCTGTCTCCTCTCTCCCATGATGCAGCAGTCCTGGGTTGCCCTGCACTGCACTCATATTTGGAGGCCATTTACAGCCATATACTGACAGTTTTCTAGCAGTTTCTCTAACTCTGTGTTTACAGCTGATGGAGAGCAATACTACTCAATACTTCTCTCAAACAGGTGGAACAACAGATATTGTTTCCATATCAGGTTTATGAGGTTTATTGAGAAACTGGCCAAGTCAGTCAAAGTTCCCATCATCACACAGGTAAGTCCAGAGCCACACTTAGTGTCTTTCTAATCGGCCTTGTGATACGGTGTGTGCATACTGTGTGTGTGAATGCATTGTGTGTGTCTGTGAGTGCACTATGTGTGTGTGTCTGTGAGTGCACTGTGCGTGTGTGTGTGTTTGTGAGTGCACTGTGTGTGTGTGTGTGTGTGTGTGTGTGTGTTTGTGAGTGCACTGTGCGTGTGTGTGTGTGTTTGTGAGTGCACTGTGTGTGTGTGTCTGTGAGTGCACTGTGCATGTGTGTGTGTGTTTGTGAGTGCACTGTGCGTGTGTGTGTGTGTGCGTGTTTGTGAGTGCACTGTGTTTGTGTGTTTGTTAGTGCACTATGTGTGTGTTTGTGAGTTTGTGAGTGCACTGTGTGTGTGTGTGCGTTTGTGTGTGCACTGTGTGTGTATGTGTGTTTGTGACTGCACTGTGTGTATGTGTTTGTGAGTTTGTGAGTGCACTGTGTGTATGTGTTTGTGAGTTTGTGAGTGCACTGTGTGTGTGTGTATGTTTGTGAGTTTGTGAGTGCACTGTGTGTGTGTGTGTGTTTGTGTGCGCCCTGTGTGTATGCGTTTGTGAGTTTGTGAGTGCACTGTGTGTGTGTGTGTGTGTGTGTTTGTGAGTTTGTGAGTGAACTGTGTGTGTGTGTGTGTGTGTGTGTGTGTGTTTGTGAGTGAACTGCGTGTGTTTGTGAATTTGTGAGTGCACTGTGTGTGTGTTTGTGTGTTTGTGAGTGCACTGCGTGTGTGTGTGTGTGTGTGTGTTTGTGAGTGCACTGTGTGTGTGTTTGTGTGTTTGTGAGTGCACTGTGTGTGTGTGTGTGTGTGTTTGTGAGTGCACTGCGTGTGTTTGGGAATTTGTGAGTGCACTGTGTGTGTGTTTGTGTGTTTGTGAGTGCACTGCGTGTGTGTGTGTGTGTGTGTGTTTGTGAGTGCACTGTGATATTGCACATCTGTCTAATTTCTGAACCTCTATTTCCTTGTTTTCTTCTGAAATGTTTATCCACTATGAAGTGAGTCTTTTCTCTGTTTAATTGCAGCTGTATAAATAATACAATTTTCCAAATTTTTCGAGCATGCAGTTAATTACCTGTATTGTTTATTTCATACAGCCTTCTCTGTTCCTCTTTTTAGAGGATATACAGTGCCCTCCACTAGTATTGGCACCCTTGATAAAGATGAGTATAAATGTGAATTAGCTTAATCTCACACTGAAAAAATGAGAAAAATTCAACCTTTAATTGAAGTAAATTTATTATAAGAAAAAATCCCTCATCAATAAATTATTATTTTTAACAAAACCATGTGTGCCACAATTATTGGCAAATCTGCATTCATATATAGAATAAAGTAATAATTTTTTATTTTTGGTTGCATATCCTTTGCATGCCATGACTTCCTGATGTCTGTGACCCAACAACATCAAAAAAATCTTGATATCTTATTTTCTGGTACTCTTACAAGCGATACTATAACATCTCTCCATTTGAATTGATCTCTTTGGAAATTGGGGGGGGTGGGACTAGATTTAGCTGTAAATTACACTGGAACAATATGGAATACATGGTTGGCTAAATTGCTCTAAGTCATCAAGGATCTGACATATCGAACAAGCCTCAAACCATCACTCTGCTGGCAGATATGCAGTAGATATGCAGTAGATATGCAGTAGATATGCAGTAGATATGCAGTAGATATGCAGTAGATATGCAGTAGATATGCAGTAGATATGCAGCAGATATGTAGTAGATATGCAGCAGATATGCAGCAGATATGTAGTAGATATGTAGTAGATATGCAGTAGATATGTAGTAGATATGCAGTAGATATGCAGTAGATATGCAGCAGATATGTAGTAGATATGTAGTAGATATGCAGTAGATATGTAGTAGATATGTAGTAGATATGTAGTAGATATGTAGTAGATATGGAGTAGATATGCAGTAGATATGCAGTAGATATGGAGTAGATATGCAGTAGATATGTAGTAGATATGCAGTAGATATGCAGTAGATATGCAGTAGATATGTAGTAGATATGCAGTAGATATGCAGTAGATATGCAGTAGATATGGAGTAGATATGCAGTAGATATGGAGTAGATATGCAGTAGATATGCAGTAGATATGGATGGATCACTTTAAAGGAGTAATAAACTCCGGCTTCGGTTCTGTCTCGGCTCACTTCACAATTTCAAAAGATGCAAATTGGGTTTGAGTGAGAGAGCACAGAATGGACAGAGGAGTTACAGTTGAGGGGAGGGGCGATAGATCCATTCGATAACACGTCATAGGCACGTAGGCGGAGCCTGCAAGGAAAACCGTTTGTAATTAAAGGGCTAATGGTCATTTGCGCAGTTTGAACACCCATCAATCAAGAAGTGGGGGAGATGGGGCGTTGACTTGCTAATGTGGAATAAAGGTTTTTACCTTTTTTTCAGGTCAAAGATAGGGGCGTGGATCAAACAAAACATTTCACTTTGGATTTCAGCGAATGACACAAAATACGGTGGCACAGCTTCATTTAATTCGAGTTTTTTTTAACAATAGGATATATGTGATTCATGAAATGGAGACAAGATCCTCGGCTTTATAACTCAAAATTGTGATTTAGTGTTTATTAGCCCTGTAAGGGTTGTTTCTCCTGACTCATTTTCCTATTGAACTCTATGGGAAAATAAGTCAAGAGAAACAACCCTTCAAGTGATCCATCCATATCTACTGCATATCTGCTGCATATCTGTGTCAGGGGTAGCGTACGGAACGAAGGAACAAGCGCGGCAATGGGGCTTCAATAAGCGCTCTAATAAACACCACAAAGCGGGGAAAAAATCTGCAGACAGGGAATTAATTACAATAAAAAGAAAACTATAAACTCTCCTTAAAACGAGAGATTCTGCTACCAAACTCAAAGCGACTCGTATAGGGCGAAAAACTCTTAACACTAGAGATTAAGACAATAACAAACAAAGAAAGTCCTATAGCTCACAACGAGGGAGCCGAAAAGCACAAACAAGAAGAAAAGAAGACGGCGAAGACAATCTGTCAGGGACAGGGTGTTATGTTCTAGTCGTGTGGGTTTTGTTACGTACCCTTCTGTGTATTGTTCTGATTTGTGGTTCTATACATACACTTTTTCATGTGTTCCGCCGCCTGGCAATTCTGCGCTGTTTTCTCTCGCCTCCGTTCACGGAGTTTACTTTCGTTCCTGTACGCTTCGTTTGTAATACCCGGCACTACTAACGATTATATAGGACTTGTGAATATTACTAACTGACTAAACACGGGTGTGATTAACTAATCTACTAACGTTAGGGCTTAATAGAATTATTACTAACACAAACTAACAAGTTAATTCCCATCACGTTTCCACAGCTGTTTAATGTTTCCTTACGTTTCTTGTCATTTGTCGTTTTTACTAATTTACTAACGTCAGGGCTAGGATAGGATATTACTAACGATTTACTAATTGCCTTGTTACGTGTCAAGATGTTTTCCATTTCCTACTTCTAATCGAGCTAATTGTTTGCACCTGTCTACATCACATTTAAGCCCAGTGTTCTAGTTGCTCTGTGCGAGATCGTCATTTGTTGTTACCTTCCTTCGCTGCTATCTACCTGTTCCCTGTTTCCAGTTTCCGAGTTCCCTAGTGCCTTTCCGAGTAAGTGTTTTGCGTTTGTTTTTCCCTGGTTTAGTTTTGCGTTCGTTTGTCTTAGGACCTGTTTGTTTCTGAGTTTTTGTTTCTTGTTGTTTTCTAGTTTATTTAGTTATTTGTTTTGATTGTCAGTGTTTTGTTTTTCTAGTCTGGATTCCGTGTTTTCGACCTCGGTCTGTGTTCTCGCTACCCTTCTCTGCCTGCCGTTATTGTACCTCTGCCAAGCCCTTCTGTTTTTGACCCCTGCCTGTGCACTACTCTTTTGGATCCTGATTTTGTACCGTACTGACATTAAACATCGGTTTTTTGTACCCCTGCCTGCTATTGGGTCCCTATTCTCCAGCGATCGTAACAGTACGATCTCGCCATCTGGGACCCAGCAGGCCTCCCCTTCCCCATGGAGATTGACCCCTTCGGCTCAGATTCCTATGAGGAATACCTCATGGGGATCTGGGGCCAAAACCCTGAGTTCGCCCGCCGACATGCCGACCACTACCCATCACCCCGGACTCCTCTACCCAGCTCCCACTCCATTAGGCTCGGAATTATTTCCCTCGATCAGCACGACTCCGAGCCTAGCTACAACCCACCACCTGCTACCTTTGATGGTACCCGCCTTGCCCGCTGCCCACGGGGCTATGGCCCCAGGAGTAAGCAGTGGGGTCATGGTTCCCGGCTCCGTCAACGGGCTCGGCCATCCATTGACGGAGGATCCATCATCTCATCGTCCCGTCCCAGCTCTCCTGTTCCGTCCTTTCCCTGCTCCCCTGTTCCGTTCCGTCCAAGCTCTCCTGTCCCGTCCCGTCCCAGATCTCCTGTTCCGTCCCGTCCCAGCTCCCCTGTCCCGTTCCGTCCCAGCTCCCCTGTCCCGTCCCGTCCCAGATCTCCTGTTCCGTCCCGTCCCAGCTCCCCTGTCCCGTTCCGTCCCAGCTCCCCTGTCCTGTTCCGTCCCAGCTCCCCTGTCCCGTTCCGTCCCAGCTCCCCTGTCCCGTTCAGTCCCAGCTCCCCTGTCCCGGTCTATCCCAGAACTCCGGTTCCGTTCCGTCCCAGCCCCCCTGTTTCGTTCTGTCCCAGCCCCCCTGTTCCGTTCCGTCCTAGCTCCCCTGTTCCGGTCTATCCCAGCTCCCCTGTCCCGTTCTGTCCCAGCTCCCCTGTCCCGTTCTGTCCCAGCTCCCCTGTCCCGTGCCGTCCCAGCTCCCCTGTCCCGTCCCGTCCCAGATCTCCTGTTCCGTCCCGTCCCAACTCTCCTGTTCCGTCCCGTTCCAACTCTCCTGTTCCGTTCCGTCACAGCTCTCCTTTCCAGTTCCGTCCCAGCTCTCTGGTTCCGCCCCGGTCCATGCCTCCTGTCCCTCCCCAGTCCATGCCTCCTGTCACTCCCCGGTCCATGCCTCCTGTCACTCCCCGGTCCATGCCTCCTGTCACTCCCCGGTCCATGCCTACTGTCACTCCCCGGTCCATGCCTCCTGTCCCTCCCCGGTCCATGCCTCCTGTTCCTCCCCGGTCCATGCCTCCTGTTCCTCCCCGGTCCATGCCTCCTGTCCCTCCCCGGTCCATGCCTCCTGTCCCTCCCCGGTCCATGCCTCCTGTCCCTCCCCGGTCCATGCCTCCTGTCCCTCCCCGGTCCATGCCTCCTGTCCCTCCCCGGTCCATGCCTCCTGTCACTCCCCGGTCCATGCCTCCTGTCACTCCCCGGTCCATGCCTCCTGTCACTCCCCGGTCCATGCCTATGGCCCCGTCCGGTCCCGGGCCTCCGGGCCCGTTTCGTTCCACGCCAACAGTCCCGTCCTGCTCCCTGCCTCCTCTCAAGTTGCCGAGCCAGCTAGTCTCCTCTCCTGAGCGGCCCAGTCCGCTAGTCTCCTCGCCTGAGCGGCCCAGTCCGCTAGTCTCCTCTCCTGAGCGGCCCAGTCCGCTAGTCTCCTCGCCTGAGCGGCCCAGTCCGCTAGTCTCCTCGCCTGAGCGGCCCAGTCCGCTAGTCTCCTCTCCTGAGCGGCCCAGTCCGCTAGTCTCCTCGCCTGAGCGGCCCAGTCCGCTAGTCTCCTCGCCTGAGCGGCCCAGTCCGCTAGTCTCCTCGCCTGAGCGGCCCAGTCCGCTAGTCTCCTCGCCTGAGCGGCCCAGTCCGCTAGTCTCCTCGCCTGAGCGGCCCAGTCCGCTAGTCTCCTCGCCTGAGCGGCCCAGTCCGCTAGTCTCCTCGCCTGAGCGGCCCAGTCCGCTAGTCTCCTCGCCTGAGCGGCCCAGTCCGCTAGTCTCCTCGCCTGAGCGGCCCAGTCCGCTAGTCTCCTCGCCTGAGCGGCCCAGTCCGCTAGTCTCCTCGCCTGAGCGGCCCAGTCCGCTAGTCTCCTCGCCTGAGCGGCCCAGTCCGCTAGTCTCCTCGCCTGAGCGGCCCAGTCCGCTAGTCTCCTCTCCTGAGCGGCCCAGTCCGCTAGTCTCCTCTCCAGAGCGGCCCAGTCCGCTAGTCTCCTCGCCTGAGCGGCCCAGTCCGCTAGTCTTCTCTCCTGAGCGGCCCAGTCCGCTAGTCTCCTCTCCTGAGCGATGCAGCCGTCGCCGCCGGCCTCCTGAGCGATGCAGCCGTCGCCGCCGGCCTCCTGAGCGATGCAGCCGTCGCCGCCGGCCTCCTGAGCGATGCAGCCGTCGCCGCCGGCCTCCTGAGCGATGCAGCCGTCGCCGCCGGCCTCCTGAGCGATGCAGCCGTCGCCGCCGGCCTCCTGAGCGATGCAGCCGTCGCCGCCGGCCTCCTGAGCGATGCAGCCGTCGCCGCCGGCCTCCTGAGCGATGCAGCCGTCGCCGCCGGCCTCCTGAGCGATGCAGCCGTCGCCGCCGGCCTCCTGAGCGATGCAGCCGTCGCCGCCGGCCTCCTGAGCGATGCAGCCGTCGCCGCCGGCCTCCTGAGCGATGCAGCCGTCGCCGCCGGCCTCCTGAGCGATGCAGCCTTCCACACCGCCGCCATCCTCCTGAGCGGTGCAACCTTCGCCGCCGCCATCCTCCTGAGCGGTGCAGCCTTCGCCGCCGCCGTCATCCTGAGCGGTGCATCCTTCCACACCGCTGCCGTCCTCCTGAGCGGTGCAGCCTTCGCCACCGCCGTCCTCCTGAGCGGTGCAGCCTTCAACGCCGCCGCCTTCCTCCTGAGCGGTGCAGCCTTCCACACCGCCGCCATCCTCCTGAGCGGTGCAACCGTCGCCGCCGGCCTCCTGAGCGATGCAGCCGTCGCCGCCGCCGTCATCCTGAGCGGTGCATCCTTCCACACCGCTGCCGTCCTCCTGAGCGGTGCAGCCTTCGCCACCGCCGTCCTCCTGAGCGGTGCAGCCTTCCACGCCGCCGCCTTCCTCCTGAGCGGTGCAGCCTTCCACACCGCCGCCATCCTCCTGAGCGGTGCAACCTTCGCCGCCGGCCTCCTGAGCGATGCAGCCGTCGCCGCCTTCCTCCTGAGCGGTGCAGCCTTCCACACCGCCGCCGCCCTCCTGAGCGGTGCAGCCATCACCATCGCCGCCGTCCTCCTGAGCGGTGCAGCCTTCGCCGCCGCCGTCCTCCTGAGCCGTGCAGCCGCCGCAGTCCACCTGAGCGGTCGCTTGGGCGACGCTGTGTCTGTCCTTGTTGCCCTCCTCCGGTCCCCCTCCACCCACCCTGCTCATCATTCGGGACATGTCGAACATTTCACCCCCTGAACTGTTGCATTATTCTGGTCCTTGTTGCCCTCCTCCGGTCCCCCTCCACCCACCCTGCTCATCAATTGGGACATGTCGAACATTTCATCCCCTGAACTGTTGCATTATTCTGGTCCTTGTCATTTGTCGTTTTTACTAATTTACTAACGTCAGGGCTAGGATAGGATATTACTAACGATTTACTAATTGCCTTGTTACGTGTCAAGATGTTTTCCATTTCCTACTTCTAATCGAGCTAATTGTTTGCACCTGTCTACATCACATTTAAGCCCAGTGTTCTAGTTGCTCTGTGCGAGATCGTCATTTGTTGTTACCTTCCTTCGCTGCTATCTACCTGTTCCCTGTTTCCAGTTTCCGAGTTCCCTAGTGCCTTTCCGAGTAAGTGTTTTGCGTTTGTTTTTCCCTGGTTTAGTTTTGCGTTCGTTTGTCTTAGGACCTGTTTGTTTCTGAGTTTTTGTTTCTTGTTGTTTTCTAGTTTATTTAGTTATTTGTTTTGATTGTCAGTGTTTTGTTTTTCTAGTCTGGATTCCGTGTTTTCGACCTCGGTCTGTGTTCTCGCTACCCTTCTCTGCCTGCCGTTATTGTACCTCTGCCAAGCCCTTCTGTTTTTGACCCCTGCCTGTGCACTACTCTTTTGGATCCTGATTTTGTACCGTACTGACATTAAACATCGGTTTTTTGTACCCCTGCCTGCTATTGGGTCCCTATTCTCCAGCGATCGTAACACAGGGAGACAGAGGTTCCGCAAAGGGACAGACAAAGGGTGAAGAATAACCTATTCTAAGTTTCTAATACACTCTTAGACACCCGAAACAAGTCCCGTGTAGCGACAACAAGTTGAGGATATACGGTCGTAACAAACTGTCAGTCCTATACCATGAATACCGGCTTTCCTTGTCAAATCAATGGCAATATTGAAGCGTCAAACAAAGACGACGCGAGGTTTAAATAATGAAAGAAAATACGATGAACAGGTGAACACACTGAGCAGAAAGAAAACCCAAAAACACGAAACGGACAATGAAAACACAAGAAAGAGACGCAACACGAGCGCTCCCCAGGGAAGTGGCTAACAAGAGAAGAGCAGGCTGAGAAACCATGGTGATGGTTTGAGGCTCATTTGATACCTCAGACCCTTGATGACTTACAGCCATTTAGCCAACCGTGGGGTCCACACTATTCCTGTGTAATTTACAGCTTAATCTAGTCCCAGTCCCCAATTCCCATAGAGATCCATTCAAATGCAGAGAGGTTATATTATCGCTTGTAAGAGTTCCTGAAAATAAGATATCAAGAGTCGTTTGATATTCTTTTATGTCCAGTCATGACAGCATCACCTGTTTACCTGTGGAATGTTCCAAACAGGTGTTTTTTTAACTTCCCAGTTTTTTTCCCCCCCTGTCCCTACTTTTCAATGAAGGCATTAAATTCTGAATTAGCGTATATTTACAAAAATCTATAAAGTTGATAAGGTAAAACATTATATATCTTTTTTATACTGAGAATTTACAAATCACTGCTTTCTGCTTTTATGTGCATTTTACATACTGTCCCAACTTTTTTGGAATTGGTGTTTGTATATATATATATATATATATATATAGTAAGTAAGCAAAACTGAGATGACTACGTTTTATGCATTTTGAATTGAAGCATGTCAAATAAATCACTTTGAAATCAGATTTTTCCCTCTCGAAATTGAAAAATGGAATGAGTCAATATTGATTTTTCAAGTCACCGGCAGTGCTGCTAGTATTTATGTGCTGAAACTTTGTTTATGTATAATACAGAGAGATACACGCTTATACGTCTCTCTTAAATATGTGAACCCCAAGGAAATTGAGAAAAGCTAATTTGTTCTAAATTCTCTGTTCTTATTTAAAAAGGCTGATATATTATTTTCACAGTTTTTCCTTGCCGTCTTTCTTTTTCAGAGCAATTACATGTTGACAATAATAACAGGTCCAAATAATAAGTTCCACAGGGCAATTTATTCATATTCAAGTTAGCCTCTGATTAAAACCCTGCAGCGCTCAGAGGAACTGTGCAGTCCCTGCTTCTGCTCTCACAGAGAGACTAACAGGAACTGTGCGGTCCCTGTTTCTGCTCTCACAGAGAGACTAACAGGAACTGTGCAGTCCCTGCTTCTGCTCTCACAGAGAGACTAACAGGAACTGTGCGGTCCCTGTTTCTGCTCTCACAGAGAGACTAACAGGAACTGTGCGGTCCCTGTTTCTGCTCTCACAGAGAGACTAACAGGAACTGTGCGGTCCCTGTTTCTGCTCTCACAGAGAGACTAACAGGAACTGTGCGGTCCCTGCTTCTGCTCTCACAGAGAGACTAACAGGAACTGTGCGGTCCCTGTTTCTGCTCTCACAGAGAGACTAACAGGAACTGTGCGGTCACGGTTTCTGCTCTCACAGAGAGACTAACAGGAACTGTGCGGTCCCTGTTTCTGCTCTCACAGAGAGACTAACAGGAACTGTGCGGTCCCTGTTTCTGCTCTCACAGAGAGACTAACAGGAACTGTGCGGTCCCTGTTTCTGCTCTCACAGAGAGACTAACAGGAACTGTGCGGTCCCTGCTTCTGCTCTCACAGAGAGACTAACAGGAACTGTGCGGTCCCTGTTTCTGCTCTCACAGAGAGACTAACAGGAACTGTGCGGTCACGGTTTCTGCTCTCACAGAGAGACTAACAGGAACTGTGCGGTCCCTGCTTCTGCTCTCACAGAGAGACTAACAGGAACTGTGCGGTCACGGATTCTGCTCTCACAGAGAGACTAACAGGAACTGTGCGGTCACGGTTTCTGCTCTCACAGAGAGACTAACAGGAACTGTGCGGTCCCTGTTTCTGCTCTCACAGAGAGACTAACAGGAACTGTGCGGTCACGGTTTCTGCTCTCACAGAGAGACTAACAGGAACTGTGCGGTCCCTGTTTCTGCTCTCACAGAGAGACTAACAGGAACTGTGCGGTCACGGTTTCTGCTCTCACAGAGAGACTAACAGGAACTGTGCGGTCCCTGTTTCTGCTCTCACAGAGAGACTAACAGGAACTGTGCGGTCCCTGTTTCTGCTCTCACAGAGAGACTAACAGGAACTGTGCGGTCACGGTTTCTGCTCTCACAGAGAGACTAACAGGAACTGTGCGGTCCTTGTTTCTGCTCTCACAGAGAGACTAACAGGAACTGTGCGGTCCCTGTTTCTGCTCTCACAGAGAGACTAACAGGAACTGTGCGGTCACGGTTTCTGCTCTCACAGAGAGACTAACAGGAACTGTGCGGTCACGGTTTCTGCTCTCACAGAGAGACTAACAGGAACTGTGCGGTCACGGTTTCTGCTCTCACAGAGAGATTAACAGGAACTGTGCGGTCACGGTTTCTGCTCTCACAGAGAGACTAACAGGAACTGTGCGGTCCCTGCTTCTGCTCTCACAGAGAGACTAACAGGAACTGTGCGGTCACGGTTTCTGCTCTCACAGAGAGACTAACAGGAACTGTGCGGTCACGGTTTCTGCTCTCACAGAGAGACTAACAGGAACTGTGCGGTCACGGTTTCTGCTCTCACAGAGAGATTAACAGGAACTGTGCGGTCACGGTTTCTGCTCTCACAGAGAGACTAACAGGAACTGTGCGGTCCCTGCTTCTGCTCTCACAGAGAGACTAACAGGAACTGTGCGGTCACGGTTTCTGCTCTCACAGAGAGACTAACAGGAATTGTGCGGTCACGGTTTCTGCTCTCACAGAGAGACTAACAGGAACTGTGCGGTCCCTGTTTCTGCTCTCACAGAGAGATTAACAGGAACTGTGCGGTCACGGTTTCTGCTCTCACAGAGAGACTAACAGGAACTGTGCGGTCCCTGTTTCTGCTCTCACAGAGAGACTAACAGGAACTGTGCGGTCACGGTTTCTGCTCTCACAGAGAGACTAACAGGAACTGTGCGGTCACGGTTTCTGCTCTCACAGAGAGACTAACAGGAACTGTGCGGTCACGGTTTCTGCTCTCACAGAGAGACTAACAGGAACTGTGCGGTCCCTGTTTCTGCTCTCACAGAGAGATTAACAGGAACTGTGCGGTCACGGTTTCTGCTCTCACAGAGAGACTAACAGGAACTGTGCGGTCCCTGCTTCTGCTCTCACAGAGAGACTAACAGGAACTGTGCGGTCACGGTTTCTGCTCTCACAGAGAGACTAACAGGAACTGTGCGGTCACGGTTTCTGCTCTCACAGAGAGACTAACAGGAACTGTGCGGTCCCTGTTTCTGCTCTCAGAGAGAGACTAACAGGAACTGTGCGGTCACGGTTTCTGCTCTCACAGAGAGACTAACAGGAACTGTGCGGTCACGGTTTCTGCTCTCAGAGAGAGACTAACAGGAACTGTGCGGTCCCTGCTTCTGCTCTCATAGAGAGATTAACAGGAACTGTGCGGTCACGGTTTCTGCTCTCACAGAGAGACTAACAGGAACTGTGCGGTCCCTGTTTCTGCTCTCAGAGAGAAACTAACAGGAACTGTGCGGTCACGGTTTCTGCTCTCACAGAGAGACTAACAGGAACTGTGCGGTCACGGTTTCTGCTCTCAGAGAGAGATTAACAGGAACTGTGCGGTCACGGTTTCTGCTCTCACAGAGAGACTAACAGGAACTGTGCGGTCCCTGCTTCTGCTCTCATAGAGAGATTAACAGGAACTGTGCGGTCACGGTTTCTGCTCTCACAGAGAGACTAACAGGAACTGTGCGATCCCTGCTTCTGCTCTTATTCTGCACAGAGGGACTCACAGCATAAGCAGTGTTTTCATAGCTCTTTTGATCAATGGGATCATTTGCTTTTGTAGCTTTTGATCCTGATCAATGCTGATAAATCCACATTGTAAACACTCTGGACTGACCCAAGAACATTCCAGTGGATTTGCATGCACAGTAGCCTGGTTCTGTCTGGTCCCTGTGGCATTTATATCCACTGGCAAATACCCCTGTTGACTGAAGGAATTAAGGACATAAACAAGGTGTCTTCTTCAAACTGAAAGCGGGCACTCTATAGTTGTTCGAGTAAAGGAAAAGACTTAACGGCCTTGCTGTATTGACTAACCCCTCCTCCCCTTTGAGCTGCTGAGGCATGCCTATCTACAATAACATAGGCAGTATACTCCAAACAACATACTATCCTTATCCACAATGACATAGGCAGTATACTCCAAACAACATATGATCCTTATCCACAATAACATAGGCAGTATACTCCAAACAACATATGATCCTTATCCACAATAACATAGGCAGTATACTCCAAACAACATATGATCCTTATCAACAATAACATAGGCAGTATACTCCAAACAACATATGATCCTTATCCACAATAACATAGGCAGTACATTCCAAACAATATACAATCCTTATCCACAATAACATAGGCAGTATACTCCAAAGAACATACAATCCTTATCCACAATAACATAGGCAGTATACTCCAAACAACATATGATCCTTATCCACAATAACATAGGCAGTACATTCCAAACAACATACGATCCTTATCCACAATGACATAGGCAGTATACTCCAAACAACATATGATCCTTATCCACAATAACATAGGCAGTACATTCCAAACAACATACGATCTTTATCCACAATGACATAGGCAGTATACTCCAAACAACATATGATCCTTATCCACAATAACATAGGCAGTACATTCCAAACAACATACGATCCTTATCCACAATGACATAGGCAGTATACTCCAAACAACATACAATCCTTATCCACAATGACATAGGCAGTACATTCCAAACAATATACAATCCTTATCCACAATAACATAGGCAGTACATTCCAAACAATATACAATCCTTATCCACAATAACATAGGCAGTATACTCCAAACAACATACAATCCTTATCCACAATAACATAGGCAGTATACTCCAAACAACATATGATCCTTATCCACAATAACATAGGCAGTACATTCCAAACAACATACGATCCTTATCCACAATGACATAGGCAGTATACTCCAAACAACATATGATCCTTATCCACAATAACATAGGCAGTACATTCCAAACAACATACGATCCTTATCCACAATGACATAGGCAGTATACTCCAAACAACATACAATCCTTATCCACAATGACATAGGCAGTATACTCCAAACAACATACAATCCTTATCCACAATAACATAGGCAGTATACTCCAAACAACATATGATCCTTATCCACAATAACATAGGCAGTATACTCCAAACAACATACTATCCTTATCCACAATGACATAGGCAGTATACTCCAAACAACATACAATCCTTATCCACAATAACATAGGCAGTATACTCCAAACAACATACAATCCTTATCCACAATAACATAGGCAGTATACTCCAAACAACATATGATCCTTATCCACAATAACATAGGCAGTACATTCCAAACAATATACAATCCTTATCCACAATAACATAGGCAGTATACTCCAAACAACATACAATCCTTATCCACAATAACATAGGCAGTATACTCCAAACAACATATGATCCTTATCCACAATAACATAGGCAGTACATTCCAAACAACATACGATCCTTATCCACAATGACATAGGCAGTATACTCCAAACAACATATGATCCTTATCCACAATAACATAGGCAGTATACTCCAAACAACATACAATCCTTATCCACAATGACATAGGCAGTATACTCCAAACAACATACAATCCTTATCCACAATGACATAGGCAGTATACTCCAAACAACATACAATCCTTATCCACAATAACATAGGCAGTATACTCCAAACAACATACAATCCTTATCCACAATGACATAGGCAGTATACTCCAAACAACATACGATCCTTATCCACAATAACATAGGCAGTATACTCCAAACAACATATGATCCTTATCCACAATGACATAGGCAGTATACTCCAAACAACATATGATCCTTATCCACAATGACATAGGCAGTATACTCCAAACAACATATGATCCTTATCCACAATGACATAGGCAGTATACTCCAAGCAACATATGATCCTTATCCACAATGACATAGGCAGTATACTCCAAACAACATACTATCCTTATCCACAATGACATAGGCAGTATACTCCAAACAACATATGATCCTTATCCACAATAACATAGGCAGTATACTCCAAACAACATACAATCCTTATCCACAATAACATAGGCAGTATACTCCAAACAACATATGATCCTTATCCACAATAACATAGGCAGTATACTCCAAACAACATACGATCCTTATCCACAATAACATAGGCAGTATACTCCAAACAACATATGATCCTTATCCACAATAACATAGGCAGTATACTCCAAACAACATACGATCCTTATCCATAATAACATAGGCAGTATACTCCAAACAACATATGATCCTTATCCACAATGACATAGGCAGTATACTCCAAACAACATACGATCCTTATCCACAATAACATAGACAGTATACTCCAAACAACATACGATCCTTATCCACAATGACATAGGCAGTATACTCCAAACAACATACGATCCTTATCCACAATAACATAGGCAGTATACTCCAAACAACATACTATCCTTATCCACAATAACATAGGCAGTATACTCCAAACAACATACGATCCTTATCCACAATGACATAGGCAGTATACTCCAAACAACATACGATCCTTATCCACAATAACATAGGCAGTATACTCCAAACAACATATGATCCTTATCCACAATGACATAGGCAGTATACTCCAAACAACATACTATCCTTATCCACAATAACATAGGCAGTACATTCCAAACAACATATGATCCTTATCCACAATGACATAGGCAGTATACTCCAAACAACATATGATCCTTATCCACAATAACATAGGCAGTATACTCCAAACAACATACTATCCTTATCCACAATAACATAGGCAGTATACTCCAAACAACATACGATCCTTATCCACAATGACATAGGCAGTATACTCCAAACAACATACGATCCTTATCCACAATGACATAGGCAGTACATTCCAAACAACATATGATCCTTATCCACAATGACATAGGCAGTATACTCCAAACAACATATGATCCTTATCCACAATAACATAGGCAGTATACTCCAAACAACATACTATCCTTATCCACAATAACATAGGCAGTATACTCCAAACAACATACGATCCTTATCCACAATAACATAGGCAGTATACTCCAAACAACATACTATCCTTATCCACAATAACATAGGCAGTATACTCCAAACAACATACGATCCTTATCCACAATAACATAGGCAGTATACTCCAAACAACATACTATCCTTATCCACAATAACATAGGCAGTATACTCCAAACAACATACGATCCTTATCCACAATAACATAGGCAGTATACTCCAAACAACATATGATCCTTATCCACAATAACATAGGCAGTATACTCCAAACAACATATGATCCTTATCCACAATAACATAGGCAGTATACTCCAAACAACATACGATCCTTATCCACAATAACATAGGCAGTATACTCCAAACAACATATGATCCTTATCCACAATAAAATAGGCAGTATACTCCAAACAACATATGATCCTTATCCACAATAACATAGGCAGTATACTCCAAACAACATACTATCCTTATCCACAATAACATAGGCAGTATACTCCAAACAACATACGATCCTTATCCATAATAACATAGGCAGTATACTTCAAACAACATATGATCCTTATCCACAATAACATAGGCAGTACATTCCAAACAATATACAATCCTTATCCACAATGACATAGGCAGTATACTCCAAACAACATATGATCCTTATCCACAATGACATAGGCAGTATACTCCAAACAACATATGATCCTTATCCACGATAACATAGGCAGTATACTCCAAACAACATATGATCCTTATCCACAATGACATAGGCAGTATACTCCAAACAACATATGATCCTTATCCACAATAACATAGGCAGTATACTCCAAACAACATACTATCCTTATCCACAATAACATAGGCAGTATACTCCAAACAACATACTATCCTTATCCACAATAACATAGGCAGTATACTCCAAACAACATACGATCCTTATCCACAATAACATAGGCAGTATACTCCAAACAACATACTATCCTTATCCACAATAACATAGGCAGTATACTCCAAACAACATACGATCCTTATCCACAATACCATAGGCAGTATACTCCAAACAACATACAATCCTTATCCACAATAACATAGGCAGTATACTCCAAACAACATACGATCCTTATCCACAATAACATAGGCAGTATACTCCAAACAACATACAATCCTTATCCACAATAACATAGGCAGTATACTCCAAACAACATACTATCCTTATCCACAATAACATAGGCAGTATACTCCAAACAACATACGATCCTTATCCACAATAACATAGGCAGTATACTCCAAACAACATACAATCCTTATCCACAATAACATAGGCAGTATACTCCAAACAACATATGATCCTTATCCACAATAACATAGGCAGTATACTCCAAACAACATACGATCCTTATCCACAATAACATAGGCAGTATACTCCAAACAACATACAATCCTTATCCACAATAACATAGGCAGTATACTCCAAACAACATACGATCCTTATCCACAATAACATAGGCAGTATACTCCAAACAACATATGATCCTTATCCACAATAACATAGGCAGTATACTCCAAACAACATACAATCCTTATCCACAATGACATAGGCAGTACATTCCAAATAATATACAATCCTTATCCACAATAACATAGGCAGTATACTCCAAACAACATACAATCCTTATCCACAATGACATAGGCAGTATACTCCAAACAACATATGATCCTTATCCACAATAACATAGGCAGTATACTCCAAACAACATATGATCCTTATCCACAATGACATAGGCAGTATACTCCAAACAACATATGATCCTTATCCACAATAACATAGGCAGTATACTCCAAACAACATACGATCCTTATCCACAATAACATAGGCAGTATACTCCAAACAACATATGATCCTTATCCACAATAACATAGGCAGTATACTCCAAACAACATACAATCCTTATCCACAATGACATAGGCAGTATACTCCAAACAACATACGATCCTTATCCACAATAACATAGGCAGTATACTCCAAACAACATACAATCCTTATCCACAATGACATAGGCAGTATACTCCAAACAACATACGATCCTTATCCACAATAACATAGGCAGTATACTCCAAACAACATACAATCCTTATCCACAATAACATAGGCAGTATACTCCAAACAACATACGATCCTTATCCACAATAACATAGGCAGTATACTCCAAACAACATATGATCCTTATCCACAATAACATAGGCAGTATACTCCAAACAACATACAATCCTTATCCACAATGACATTGGCAGTACATTCCAAACAATATACAATCCTTATCCACAATAACATAGGCAGTATACTCCAAACAACATACAATCCTTATCCACAATGACATAGGCAGTATACTCCAAACAACATACGATCCTTATCCACAATAACATAGGCAGTATACTCCAAACAACATACAATCCTTATCCACAATGACATAGGCAGTATACTCCAAACAACATATGATCCTTATCCACAATAACATAGGCAGTATACTCCAAACAACATACAATCCTTATCCACAATAACATAGGCAGTATACTCCAAACAACATACAATCCTTATCCACAATAACATAGGCAGTATACTCCAAACAACATATGATCCTTATCCACAATAACATAGGCAGTATACTCCAAACAACATACAATCCTTATCCACAATAACATAGGCAGTATACTCCAAACAACATATGATCCTTATCCACAATAACATAGGCAGTATACTCCAAACAACATACGATCCTTATCCACAATGACATAGGCAGTATACTCCAAACAACATACAATCCTTATCCACAATAACATAGGCAGTATACTCCAAACAACATACAATCCTTATCCACAATAACATAGGCAGTATACTCCAAACAACATATGATCCTTATCCACAATAACATAGGCAGTATACTCCAAACAACATACAATCCTTATCCACAATGACATAGGCAGTATACTCCAAACAACATATGATCCTTATCCACAATAACATAGGCAGTATACTCCAAACAACATACAATCCTTATCCACAATGACATAGGCAGTATACTCCAAACAACATATGATCCTTATCCACAATGACATAGGCAGTATACTCCAAACAACATATGATCCTTATCCACAATGACATAGGCAGTATACTCCAAACAACATACAATCCTTATCCACAATGACATAGGCAGTATACTCCAAACAACATACGATCCTTATCCACAATAACATAGGCAGTATACTCCAAACAACATACAATCCTTATCCACAATGACATAGGCAGTATACTCCAAACAACATACAATCCTTATCCACAATAACATAGGCAGTATACTCCAAACAACATACGATCCTTATCCACAATAACATAGGCAGTATACTCCAAACAACATACAATCCTTATCCACAATGACATAGGCAGTATACTCCAAACAACATACAATCCTTATCCACAATGACATAGGCAGTATACTCCAAACAACATACAATCCTTATCCACAATGACATAGGCAGTATACTCCAAACAACATACAATCCTTATCCACAATGACATAGGCAGTATACTCCAAACAACATACAATCCTTATCCACAATAACATAGGCAGTATACTCCAAACAACATATGATCCTTATCCACAATAACATAGGCAGTATACTCCAAACAACATACTATCCTTATCCACAATAACATAGGCAGTATACTCCAAACAACATACAATCCTTATCCACAATAACATAGGCAGTATACTCCAAACAACATATGATCCTTATCCACAATAACATAGGCAGTATACTCCAAACAACATATGATCCTTATCCACAATAACATAGGCAGTATACTCCAAACAACATATGATCCTTATCCACAATAACATAGGCAGTATACTCCAAACAACATATGATCCTTATCCACAATAACATAGGCAGTATACTCCAAACAACATATGATCCTTATCCACAATAACATAGGCAGTATACTCAAACAACATACAATCCTTATCCACAATAACATAGGCAGTACATTCCAAACAACATACAATCCTTATCCACAATAACATAGGCAGTACATTCCAAACAACATACAATCCTTATCCACAATAACATAGGCAGTATACTCCAAACAACATACAATCCTTATCCATAATAACATAGGCAGTATACTTCAAACAACATATGATCCTTATCCACAATAACATAGGCAGTATACTCCAAACAACATACAATCCTTATCCACAATAACATAGGCAGTATACTCAAACAACATACAATCCTTATCCACAATAACATAGGCAGTACATTCCAAACAACATACAATCCTTATCCACAATCACATAGGCAGTATACTCCAAACAACATATGATCCTTATCCACAATGACATAGGCAGTATACTCCAAACAACATACGTTCCTTATCCATAATAACATAGGCAGTATACTCCAAACAACATATGATCCTTATCCACAATAACATCGGCAGTATACTCCAAACAACATACTATCCTTATCCACAATAACATAGGCAGTATACTCCAAACAACATACGATCCTTATCCACAATGACATAGGCAGTATACTCCAAACAACATACGATCCTTATCCACAATAACATAGGCAGTATACTCCAAACAACATACAATCCTTATCCATAATAACATAGGCAGTATACTCCAAACAACATATGATCCTTATCCACAATAACATAGGCAGTATACTCCAAACAACATACAATCCTTATCCATAATAACATAGGCAGTATACTTCAAACAACATATGATCCTTATCCACAATAACATAGGCAGTACATTCCAAACAATATACAATCCTTATCCACAATAACATAGGCAGTATACTCCAAACAACATACAATCCTTATCCACAATAACATAGGCAGTATACTCCAATTCCACCTGCACTGCATTGGTGTGCACTTTGAAAGAGCAGACACAAAATCTACATACTGCACAATAATTATATTGTATTATTCTTATATTATATTATATTATATTATATTATATTATATTATATTATATTATATTATATATCAAGGCATTGTTTCAGGTCATGACTCCTGAATTGTAAATTTGCAAGCAATTGTTTTTTTTTTTCTTAACTGAAATACATAGTTCATTTTGTCTTCTGCATAATGCTACCTTTGTATGGACAGCAGTATTAATCAAATGCTTTGTCAACCCGGGGGAACATTTATTTATTCCTGTTTACATGGATGAAGGAATCAGCAGTCTGAGCCTAGACAGCTTCTGCTGAAAGATAGACTGATAATGTGGCCATAAATCATGGCTGTGGCGACGGGGCCTTTTCAGACACCAGACAGCACAAAACTACAGTGATCTACATCGCATTCACAGCACTTACTGTCATCTTGAGGCAGCCGCTGCTGCAAATATCATCCTCAACACAAAGGCAGGTGTGTGGAACCTGAATGACAGGTGATAGAGTAGCAGGTACAGGTGTAAAAAACCTGAAGGAAAGGTGATTGAGTAACATGTACAGGTGTGTGGAAACTAAAGCAGGTGTTAGAGGTATCATGTACAGGTGTGTGGTAACTAAAGCAGGTGTTAGAGGTAACATGTACAGGTGTGTGGTAACTAAAGCAGGTGTTAGATGTAACATGTACAGGTGTGTGGAAACTAAAGCAGGTGTTAGAGGTAACATGTACAGGTGTGTGGAAACTAAAGCAGGTGTTAGAGGTAACAGGTATGGATACACACATCTTTGTGCTATGCCATGCTGTAATCGGCTTGTGTGGATGCAGTGCTATGTGCACATATCTTTGTTTGTCTTTGTGATGTCTTTGTGGCCATTTGTGTGTGACTAAGCTGAGTTTGTTTGGCTCGAATGTTTTACTCTGTGACTGAAGTGTCTTCTGATCTAACTGTATTCCTCTTTTTGGTCATGATCATTTCATTGATTACTAAGCAATGTTAGTGTAATTTCAGTCTGGATGCATTCCTCTAAACAGCTGTTTAAAATCATTTTACACCTCATTACCGCTGAGAACCCTAATCAGGTAAGCTACATTCCTTATGTCACTGTTAGTACAGATATTAGCCAACCTGCTCATGGTGATTTTAGGAAACATCCACAATGTAGTTCTGGATTGAGGGTCACAGTAACTTCACAACGAAATTGAAATAATTTTTAAAGTTACTTCAGTGGATTCTACAGCGAACCCTAAAGAGAGAGGCACAGATATGGCTCCCTGCTGCCCGATCCTAATCATTTCTGCACCACGCTGCGATTCTCACTGTTCCCCAGACTGCCGGCTGTTGGAAGGGTCAGGGAGGGGGATCACATAATCAGGCAGGATAGAAAAGTAATATTTATTCATTTACACGTTGGACGTAGTCAGAACAGAAGCGTTGTTTTTCTTTCATTCCTGCTAGAGTTTCCTGACTAGATTGCATTATCCTCCCAGGAGAAACGAGAGCTGGTAGCAGCGGCGGGATAATCCGGCTCTCTCTCTGAACAGTGCTGCCCCCTCTGTCCGTAGCAGCGGCGGGATAATCCGGCTCTCTCTCTGAACAGTGCTGCCCCCTCTGTCCGACAACCACATGTAACATTACAGGCATTTAGCAGACGCTCTTATCCAGAGCAACTTACACAGCATTTTGCATTTATACATAGTGTCCATTGATACAGCTGAATATATATACTGAAGCAATGCAGGTGAAGTACCTTGCTCAAGGGTACAATGGCAGTGTCCTACCTGGGACTGAAACCATACCTGGGACTGAAACCCTACCTGGGAATCGAACCTGCAACCTTGCGTAATGTAACCTCGCATTTCTATTCCTGAGTAATCCGTCTCAATGCACTTTCCCTCCTGTAATAACAACAAAATTAAACGCACAACAATTGTTTAAGGAGATAGCAGCAAGCATACCCAGGCCTTCCTTTCTGTGGTCAGAGATAGCAATCCTCAGCCAGTCACTTTCCACATTTCTCTTTCCTGTTGACTCTTTTTGGCAGAAGCTGGACAGGATTTGTGAAGCGAGGAGAAGATAAGGGTCAGGACTCGGACTGAAAGTGAGGCTTTGGACATGATCTGAAGCTGGACAGGATTTGTGAAGCGAGGAGAAGATAAGGGTCAGGACTCGGACTGAAAGTGAGGCTTTGGACATGATCTGAAGCTGGACAGGATTTGTGAAGCGAGGAGAAGATAAGGGTCAGGACTCGGACTGAAAGTGAGGCTTTGGACATGATCTGAAGCTGGACAGGATTTGTGAAGCGAGGAGAAGATAAGGGTCAGGACTCGGACTGAAAGTGAGGCTTTGGACATGATCTGAAGCTGGACAGGATTTGTGAAGCGAGGAGAAGATAAGGGTCAGGACTCGGACTGAAAGTGAGGCTTTGGACATGATCTGACGAGAACACATGAGCTTACAAGGATTTAAGATGAATTTCAAATATAAAATAAGTACGTATGAGGATTAATGTTGGCCTTGTCGAAAGAATAGTGAGATGTATGAAATAGAAGAGTGTGAAGCCTGTGGGAAAGCAGTATAGATCTACATGTATGTGAAGGGTTAGAATGTCTATATGACTGAGGATTAGTGAGAATAAAGGTCATTATAAAACACACTCTCTTGTGGCACAGAATATAGCCGCAGGTGGTTATAAATTCTATAACAGTTTCACAAAAGGGATTTGACATTTTAACTCACTCACTCAAGGTCATTTGGACATATCCAGAAATTATAGCAAAAGTACGGAAAGCTTTCCGGCGTTTGAGCAGTAGTGTGTCTAATTTGGTACTCACCACAGGGAGAGCTCTATATCATTATAGATGATTATTGACAGATACTGTATATGTTCTTTGTGCAAAAGTGTTCGGTTTTTACAGTAGCAAGAGGCCATGTTCTTGGGGAAGAATTTATCCAGACAAAGCCCAAATAAACCAAAATATACAAGTGACGCAATGTTACTCAACAAGCGTGTCACTTTCTTCAGAGAAAGACAGAGCTCCTGGACACCACATAGAGGATCAGGTAGCCAGTTAAATTAGTAATGCTGTCCTGTGTTCATCACATTAATCAGGCAGAAGAATATGATGGCAGTAATATACAATGACTGAAAAAGTGTCAATTAACGTAAGGATTGATATCAGTCAGCAAGAAATGGCAAATGATCCATTGATTATTCTATTGATTATTCTATTGATTATTCTATTGATTATTCTATTGATTATTCTATGACTAAACAGAGACACTCGTCACTTCGTCACAGTGAACATCTGCTGCTAATCATTCAAATGAACATTGTAACTCGCTCCTCAGGTGACATTTGTAATATACTACTTCCTAAACTGTGCAACTGTGTTATATGTGGAGTAGAGCGTGTAACAAGTAGAGCAGAGGTGTGTTATATATGAGAGGAGAGGCAGAGTGTAAAATGTAGAGTGCAGGTGTGTTATATGAGAGGAGAGGCAGGGTGTAAAAGGTAGACGCAGGTGTGTTATATAAGAGGAGAGGCAGGGTGTAAAAGGTAGAGTGCAGGTGTGTTATATATGAGAGGAGAGGCAGAGTGTAAAAGGTAGAGTGCAGGTGTGTTATATGAGAGGAGAGGCAGAGTGTAAAAGGTAGAGTGCAGGTGTGTTATATGAGAGGAGAGGCAGAGTGTAAAAGGTAGAGTGCAGGTGTGTTATATGAGAGGCGAGGCAGAGTGTAAAAGGTAGAGTGCAGGTGTGTTATATGAGAGGAGAGGCAGAGTGTAAAAGGTAGAGTGCAGGTGTGTTATATATGAGAGGAGAGGCAGCGTGTAAAAGGTAGAGTGCAGGTGTGTTATATGAGAGGAGAGGCAGCGTGTAAAAGGTAGAGTGCAGTTGTGTTATATTAGAGGAGACGCAGAGTGTAAAAGGTAGAGTGCAGGTGTGTTATATTAGAGGAGACGCAGAGTGTAAAAGGTAGAGTGCAGGTGTGTTATATATGAGAGGAGAGGTAGGGTGTAAAAGGTAGAGTGCAGGTGTGTTATATTAGAGGAGAGGCAGGGTGTAAAAGGTAGAGTGCAGGTGTGTTATATATGAGAGGAGAGACAGGGTGTAAAAGGTAGAGTGCAGTTGTGTTATATTAGAGGAGACGCAGAGTGTAAAAGGTAGAGTGCAGTTGTGTTATATTAGAGGAGACGCAGAGTGTAAAAGGTAGAGTGCAGGTGTGTTATATATGAGAGGAGAGGTAGGGTGTAAAAGGTAGAGTGCAGGTGTGTTATATTAGAGAAGAGGCAGGGTGTAAAAGGTAGAGTGCAGGTGTGTTATATATGAGAGGAGAGGCAGGGTGTAAAAGGTAGAGTGCAGGTGTGTTATATATGAGAGGAGAGGCAGGGTGTAAAAGGTAGAGTGCAGGTGTGTTATATATGAGAGGAGAGACAGGGTGTAAAAGGTAGAGTGCAGGTGTGTTATATTAGAGGAGAGACAGGGTGTAAAAGGTAGAGTGCAGGTGTGTTATATATGAGAGGAGATGCAGAGTGTAAAAGGTAGAGTGCAGGTGTGTTATATATGAGAGGAGAGGCAGAGTGTAAAAGGTAGAGTGCAGGTGTGTTATATTAGAGGAGAGGCAGAGTGTAAAAGGTAGAGTGCAGGTGTGTTATATCTGAGAGGAGAGGCAGGGTGTGAAAGGTAGAGTGCAGGTGTGTTATATTAGAGGAGAGGCAGAGTGTAAAAGGTAGAGTGCAGGTGTGTTATATCTGAGAGGAGAGGCAGGGTGTGAAAGGTAGAGTGCAGGTGTGTTATATTAGAGGAGAGGCAGAGTGTAAAAGGTAGAGTGCAGGTGTGTTATATCTGAGAGGAGAGGCAGGGTGTGAAAGGTAGAGTGCAGGTGTGTTATATCTGAGAGGAGAGGCAGAGTGTAAAAGGTAGAGTGCAGGTGTGTTATATTAGAGGAGAGGCAGAGTGTAAAAGGTAGAGTGCAGGTGTGTTATATTAGAGGAGAGGCAGGGTGTAAAAGGTAGAGTGCAGGTGTGTTATATATGAGAGGAGAGGCAGGGTGTGAAAGGTAGAGAGCAGGTGTGTTATATCTGAGAGGAGAGGCAGAGTGTAAAAGGTAGAGTGCAGGTGTGTTATATCTGAGAGGAGAGGCAGGGTGTGAAAGGTAGAGCGCAGGTGTGTTATATCTGAGAGGAGAGGCAGAGTGTAAAAGGTAGAGTGCAGGTGTGTTATATCTGAGAGGAGAGGCAGGGTGTGAAAGGTAGAGTGCAGGTGTGTTATATCTGAGAGGAGAGGCAGGGTGTAAAAGGTAGAGTGCAGGTGTGTTATATATGAGAGGAGAGGCAGAGTGTGAAAGGTAGAGTGCAGGTGTGTTATATCTGAGAGGAGAGGCAGGGTGTGAAAGGTAGAGTGCAGGTGTGTTATATCTGAGAGGAGAGGCAGAGTGTGAATGGTAGAGTCCAGGTGTGTTATATCTGAGAGGAGAGGCAGGGTGTAAAAGGTAGAGTGCAGGTGTGTTATATGAGAGGAGAGGCAGGGTGTAAAAGGTAGAGTGCAGGTGTCTTATATGAGAGGAGAGGCAGAGAGTAAAAGGTAGAGTGCAGGTGTGTTATATCTGAGAGGAGAGGCAGGGTGTGAAAGGTAGAGTGCAGGTGTGTTATATTAGAGAAGAGGCAGGGTGTAAAAGGTAGAGTGCAGGTGTGTTATATTAGAGGAGAGGCAGGGTGTAAAAGGTAGAGTGCAGGTGTGTTATATGAGAGGAGAGGCAGGGTGTAAAAGGTAGAGCGCAGGTGTGTTATATTAGAGGAGAGACAGGGTGTAAAAGGTAGAGTGCAGGTGTGTTATATATGAGAGGAGAGGCAGAGTGTGAAAGGTAGAGTGCAGGTGTGTTATATCTGAGAGGAGAGGCAGGGTGTAAAAGGTAGAGTGCAGGTGTGTTATATGAGAGGAGAGGCAGGGTGTAAAAGGTAGAGTGCAGGTGTGTTATATGAGAGGAGAGGCAGGGTGTAAAAGGTAGAGTGCAGGTGTCTTATATGAGAGGAGAGGCAGAGTGTAAAAGGTAGAGTGCAGGTGTGTTATATTAGAGGAGAAGCAGGGCGTAAAAGGTAGAGTGCAGGTGTGTTATATGAGAGGAGAGGCAGGGTGTAAAAGGTAGAGTGCAGGTGTGTTATATGAGAGGAGAGGCAGGGTGTAAAAGGTAGAGTGCAGGTGTCTTATATGAGAGGAGAGGCAGAGTGTAAAAGGTAGAGTGCAGGTGTGTTATATTAGAGGAGAGGCAGGGTGTAAAAGGTAGAGCGCAGGTGTGTTATATATGAGAGGAGAGGCAGAGTGTAAAAGGTTGAGTGCAGGTGTGTTATATTAGAGGAGAGGCAGGGTGTAAAAGGTAGAGTGCAGGTGTGTTATATTAGAGGAGAGGCAGGGTGTAAAAGGTAGAGTGCAGGTGTGTTATATTAGAGGAGAGGCAGGGTGTAAAAGGTAGAGTGCAGGTGTGTTATATTAGAGGAGAGGCAGGGTGTAAAAGGTAGAGAGCAGGTGTGTTATATTAGAGGAGAGGCAGGGTGTAAAAGGTAGAGTGCAGGTGTGTTATATTAGAGGAGAGGCAGGGTGTAAAAGGTAGAGTGCAGGTGTGTTATATTAGAGGAGAGGCAGGGTGTAAAAGGTAGAGTGCAGGTGTGTTATATTAGAGGACAGGCAGGGTGTAAAAGGTAGAGCGCAGGTGTGTTATATTAGAGGAGAGGCAGGGTGTAAAAGGTAGAGAGCAGGTGTGTAATATTAGAGGAGAGGCAGGGTGTAAAAGGTAGAGTGCAGGTGTGTTATATTAGAGAAGAGGCAGGGTGTAAAAGGTAGAGCGCAGGTGTGTTATATTAGAGGAGAGGCAGGGTGTAAAAGGTAGAGTGCAGGTGTGTTATATTAGAGAAGAGGCAGGGTGTAAAAGGTAGAGTGCAGGTGTGTTATATATGAGAGGAGAGGCAGGGTGTAAAAGGTAGAGTGCAGGTGTGTTATATTAGAGAAGAGGCAGGGTGTAAAAGGTAGAGCGCAGGTGTGTTATATTAGAGGAGAGGCAGAGTGTAAAAGGTAGAGTGCAGGTGTGTTATATATGAGAGGAGAGGCATGGAGTAAAAGGTAGAGTGCAGGTGTGTTATATTAGAGGAGAGGCAGGGTGTAAAAGGTAGAGTGCATGTGTGTTATATTAGAGGAGAGGCAGGGTGTAAAAGGTAGAGTGCAGGTGTGTTATATTAGAGGAGAGGCAGGGTGTAAAAGGTAGAGTGCAGGTGTGTTATATTAGAGGAGAGGCAGGGTGTAAAAGGTAGAGTGCAGGTGTGTTATATATTAGAGGAGAGGCAGGGTGTAAAAGGTAGAGTGCAGGTGTGTTATATGAGAGGAGAGGCAGGGTGTAAAAGGTAGAGTGCAGGTGTGTTATATATTTGAGGAGAGGCAGGGTGTAAAAGGTAGAGTGCAGGTGTGTTATATATGAGAGGAGAGGCAGGGTGTAAAAGGTAGAGTGCAGGTGTGTTATATATGAGAGGAGAGGCAGGGTGTAAAAGGTAGAGTGCAGGTGTCTTATATGAGAGGAGAGGCAGAGTGTAAAAGGTAGAGTGCAGGTGTGTTATATTAGAGGAGAGGCAGGGTGTAAAAGGTAGAGTGCAGGTGTGTTATATATTAGAGGAGAGGCAGGGTGTAAAAGGTAGAGTGCAGGTGTGTTATATGAGAGGAGAGGCAGGGTGTAAAAGGTAGAGTGCAGGTGTGTTATATATTTGAGGAGAGGCAGCGTGTAAAAGGTAGAGTGCAGGTGTGTTATATATGAGAGGAGAGGCAGGGTGTAAAAGGTAGAGTGCAGGTGTGTTATATATGAGAGGAGAGGCAGGGTGTAAAAGGTAGAGTGCAGGTGTCTTATATGAGAGGAGAGGCAGGGTGTAAAAGGTAGAGTGCAGGTGTGTTATATATGAGAGGAGAGGCAGAGTGTGAAAGGTAGAGTGCAGGTGTGTTATATCTGAGAGGAGAGGCAGGGTGTAAAAGGTAGAGTGCAGGTGTGTTATATGAGAGGAGAGGCAGGGTGTAAAAGGTAGAGTGCAGGTGTGTTATATGAGAGGAGAGGCAGGGTGTAAAAGGTAGAGTGCAGGTGTCTTATATGAGAGTAGAGGCAGAGTGTAAAAGGTAGAGTGCAGGTGTGTTATATTAGAGGAGAGGCAGGGTGTAAAAGGTAGAGTGCAGGTGTGTTATATGAGAGGAGAGGCAGGGTGTAAAAGGTAGAGTGCAGGTGTGTTATATCTGAGAGGAGAGGCAGGGTGTGAAAGGTAGAGTGCAGGTGTGTTATATCTGAGAGGAGAGGCAGAGTGTAAAAGGTAGAGTGCAGGTGTGTTATATTAGAGGAGAGGCAGAGTGTAAAAGGTAGAGTGCAGGTGTGTTATATTAGAGGAGAGGCAGGGTGTAAAAGGTAGAGTGCAGGTGTGTTATATATGAGAGGAGAGGCAGGGTGTGAAAGGTAGAGCGCAGGTGTGTTATATCTGAGAGGAGAGGCAGAGTGTAAAAGGTAGAGTGCAGGTGTGTTATATCTGAGAGGAGAGGCAGGGTGTGAAAGGTAGAGCGCAGGTGTGTTATATCTGAGAGGAGAGGCAGAGTGTAAAAGGTAGAGTGCAGGTGTGTTATATCTGAGAGGAGAGGCAGGGTGTGAAAGGTAGAGTGCAGGTGTGTTATATCTGAGAGGAGAGGCAGGGTGTAAAAGGTAGAGTGCAGGTGTGTTATATATGAGAGGAGAGGCAGAGTGTGAAAGGTAGAGTGCAGGTGTGTTATATCTGAGAGGAGAGGCAGGGTGTGAAAGGTAGAGTGCAGGTGTGTTATATCTGAGAGGAGAGGCAGAGTGTGAATGGTAGAGTCCAGGTGTGTTATATCTGAGAGGAGAGGCAGGGTGTAAAAGGTAGAGTGCAGGTGTGTTATATGAGAGGAGAGGCAGGGTGTAAAAGGTAGAGTGCAGGTGTCTTATATGAGAGGAGAGGCAGAGAGTAAAAGGTAGAGTGCAGGTGTGTTATATCTGAGAGGAGAGGCAGGGTGTGAAAGGTAGAGTGCAGGTGTGTTATATTAGAGAAGAGGCAGGGTGTAAAAGGTAGAGTGCAGGTGTGTTATATTAGAGGAGAGGCAGGGTGTAAAAGGTAGAGTGCAGGTGTGTTATATGAGAGGAGAGGCAGGGTGTAAAAGGTAGAGCGCAGGTGTGTTATATTAGAGGAGAGACAGGGTGTAAAAGGTAGAGTGCAGGTGTGTTATATATGAGAGGAGAGGCAGAGTGTGAAAGGTAGAGTGCAGGTGTGTTATATCTGAGAGGAGAGGCAGGGTGTAAAAGGTAGAGTGCAGGTGTGTTATATGAGAGGAGAGGCAGGGTGTAAAAGGTAGAGTGCAGGTGTGTTATATGAGAGGAGAGGCAGGGTGTAAAAGGTAGAGTGCAGGTGTCTTATATGAGAGGAGAGGCAGAGTGTAAAAGGTAGAGTGCAGGTGTGTTATATTAGAGGAGAAGCAGGGCGTAAAAGGTAGAGTGCAGGTGTGTTATATGAGAGGAGAGGCAGGGTGTAAAAGGTAGAGTGCATGTGTTTTATATGAAAGGAGAGGCAGGGTGTATAAGGTAGAGTGCAGGTGTCTTATATGAGAGGAGAGGCAGAGTGTAAAAGGTAGAGTGCAGGTGTGTTATATTAGAGGAGAGGCAGGGTGTAAAAGGTAGAGCGCAGGTGTGTTATATATGAGAGGAGAGGCAGAGTGTAAAAGGTTGAGTGCAGGTGTGTTATATTAGAGGAGAGGCAGGGTGTAAAAGGTAGAGTGCAGGTGTGTTATATTAGAGGAGAGGCAGGGTGTAAAAGGTAGAGTGCAGGTGTGTTATATTAGAGGAGAGGCAGGGTGTAAAAGGTAGAGTGCAGGTGTGTTATATTAGAGGAGAGGCAGGGTGTAAAAGGTAGAGAGCAGGTGTGTTATATTAGAGGAGAGGCAGGGTGTAAAAGGTAGAGTGCAGGTGTGTTATATTAGAGGAGAGGCAGGGTGTAAAAGGTAGAGTGCAGGTGTGTTATATTAGAGGAGAGGCAGGGTGTAAAAGGTAGAGTGCAGGTGTGTTATATTAGAGGACAGGCAGGGTGTAAAAGGTAGAGCGCAGGTGTGTTATATTAGAGGAGAGGCAGGGTGTAAAAGGTAGAGAGCAGGTGTGTAATATTAGAGGAGAGGCAGGGTGTAAAAGGTAGAGTGCAGGTGTGTTATATTAGAGAAGAGGCAGGGTGTAAAAGGTAGAGCGCAGGTGTGTTATATTAGAGGAGAGGCAGGGTGTAAAAGGTAGAGTGCAGGTGTGTTATATTAGAGAAGAGGCAGGGTGTAAAAGGTAGAGTGCAGGTGTGTTATATATGAGAGGAGAGGCAGGGTGTAAAAGGTAGAGTGCAGGTGTGTTATATTAGAGAAGAGGCAGGGTGTAAAAGGTAGAGCGCAGGTGTGTTATATTAGAGGAGAGGCAGAGTGTAAAAGGTAGAGTGCAGGTGTGTTATATATGAGAGGAGAGGCATGGTGTAAAAGGTAGAGTGCAGGTGTGTTATATTAGAGGAGAGGCAGGGTGTAAAAGGTAGAGTGCATGTGTGTTATATTAGAGGAGAGGCAGGGTGTAAAAGGTAGAGTGCAGGTGTGTTATATTAGAGGAGAGGCAGGGTGTAAAAGGTAGAGTGCAGGTGTGTTATATTAGAGGAGAGGCAGGGTGTAAAAGGTAGAGTGCAGGTGTGTTATATATTAGAGGAGAGGCAGGGTGTAAAAGGTAGAGTGCAGGTGTGTTATATGAGAGGAGAGGCAGGGTGTAAAAGGTAGAGTGCAGGTGTGTTATATATTTGAGGAGAGGCAGGGTGTAAAAGGTAGAGTGCAGGTGTGTTATATATGAGAGGAGAGGCAGGGTGTAAAAGGTAGAGTGCAGGTGTGTTATATGAGAGGAGAGGCAGGGTGTAAAAGGTAGAGTGCAGGTGTCTTATATGAGAGGAGAGGCAGAGTGTAAAAGGTAGAGTGCAGGTGTGTTATATTAGAGGAGAGGCAGGGTGTAAAAGGTAGAGCGCAGGTGTGTTATATATGAGAGGAGAGGCAGAGTGTAAAAGGTTGAGTGCAGGTGTGTTATATTAGAGGAGAGGCAGGGTGTAAAAGGTAGAGTGCAGGTGTGTTATATTAGAGGAGAGGCAGGGTGTAAAAGGTAGAGTGCAGGTGTGTTATATGAGAGGAGAGGCAGGGTGTAAAAGGTAGAGTGCAGGTGTGTTATATGAGAGGAGAGGCAGGGTGTAAAAGGTAGAGTGCAGGTGTCTTATATGAGAGGAGAGGCAGAGTGTAAAAGGTAGAGTGCAGGTGTGTTATATTAGAGGAGAGGCAGGGTGTAAAAGGTAGAGTGCAAGTGTGTTATATGAGAGGAGAGGCAGGGTGTAAAATGTAGAGTGCAGGTGTCTTATATGAGAGGAGAGGCAGAGTGTAAAAGGTAGAGTGCAGGTGTGTTATATTAGAGGAGAGGCAGGGTGTAAAAGGTAGAGCGCAGGTGTGTTATATATGAGAGGAGAGGCAGAGTGTAAAAGGTTGAGTGCAGGTGTGTTATATTAGAGGAGAGGCAGGGTGTAAAAGGTAGAGTGCAGGTGTGTTATATTAGAGGAGAGGCAGGGTGTAAAAGGTAGAGTGCAGGTGTGTTATATTAGAGGAGAGGCAGGGTGTAAAAGGGAGAGTGCAGGTGTGTTATATTAGAGGAGAGGCAGGGTGTAAAAAGTAGAGCGCAGGTGTGTTATATTAGAGGAGAGGCAGGGTGTAAAAGGTAGAGTGCAGGTGTGTTATATTAGAGGAGAGGCAGGATGTAAAAGGTAGAGTGCAGGTGTGTTATATTAGAGGAGAGGCAGGGTGTAAAAGGTAGAGTGCAGGTGTGTTATATTAGAGGAGAGGCAGGGTGTAAAAGGTAGAGCGCAGGTGTGTTATATTAGAGGAGAGGCAGGGTGTAAAAGGTAGAGTGCAGGTGTGTTATATTAGAGGAGAGGCAGGGTGTAAAAGGTAGAGTGCAGGTGTGTTATATTAGAGAAGAGGCAGGGTGTAAAAGGTAGAGCGCAGGTGTGTTATATTAGAGGAGAGGCAGGGTGTAAAAGGTAGAGTGCAGGTGTGTTATATTAGAGAAGAGGCAGGGTGTAAAAGGTAGAGTGCAGGTGTGTTATATATGAGAGGAGAGGCAGGGTGTAAAAGGTAGAGTGCAGGTGTGTTATATTAGAGAAGAGGCAGGGTGTAAAAGGTAGAGCGCAGGTGTGTTATATTAGAGGAGAGGCAGAGTGTAAAAGGTAGAGTGCAGGTGTGTTATATATGAGGAGAGGCAGGGTGTAAAAGGTAGAGTGCAAGTGTGTTATATGAGAGGAGAGGCAGGGTGTAAAATGTAGAGTGCAGGTGTCTTATATGAGAGGAGAGGCAGAGTGTAAAAGGTAGAGTGCAGGTGTGTTATATTAGAGGAGAGGCAGGGTGTAAAAGGTAGAGCGCAGGTGTGTTATATATGAGAGGAGAGGCAGAGTGTAAAAGGTTGAGTGCAGGTGTGTTATATTAGAGGAGAGGCAGGGTGTAAAAGGTAGAGTGCAGGTGTGTTATATTAGAGGAGAGGCAGGGTGTAAAAGGTAGAGTGCAGGTGTGTTATATTAGAGGAGAGGCAGGGTGTAAAAGGGAGAGTGCAGGTGTGTTATATTAGAGGAGAGGCAGGGTGTAAAAAGTAGAGCGCAGGTGTGTTATATTAGAGGAGAGGCAGGGTGTAAAAGGTAGAGTGCAGGTGTGTTATATTAGAGGAGAGGCAGGATGTAAAAGGTAGAGTGCAGGTGTGTTATATTAGAGGAGAGGCAGGGTGTAAAAGGTAGAGTGCAGGTGTGTTATATTAGAGGAGAGGCAGGGTGTAAAAGGTAGAGCGCAGGTGTGTTATATTAGAGGAGAGGCAGGGTGTAAAAGGTAGAGTGCAGGTGTGTTATATTAGAGGAGAGGCAGGGTGTAAAAGGTAGAGTGCAGGTGTGTTATATTAGAGAAGAGGCAGGGTGTAAAAGGTAGAGCGCAGGTGTGTTATATTAGAGGAGAGGCAGGGTGTAAAAGGTAGAGTGCAGGTGTGTTATATTAGAGGAGAGGCAGGGTGTAAAAGGTAGAGCGCAGGTGTGTTATATTAGAGGAGAGGCAGGGTGTAAAAGGTAGAGTGCAGGTGTGTTATATTAGAGAAGAGGCAGGGTGTAAAAGGTAGAGTGCAGGTGTGTTATATATGAGAGGAGAGGCAGGGTGTAAAAGGTAGAGTGCAGGTGTGTTATATTAGAGAAGAGGCAGGGTGTAAAAGGTAGAGCGCAGGTGTGTTATATTAGAGGAGAGGCAGAGTGTAAAAGGTAGAGTGCAGGTGTGTTATATATGAGAGGAGAGGCAGGGTGTAAAAGGTAGAGTGCAGGTGTGTTATATTAGAGGAGAGGCAGGGTGTAAAAGGTAGAGTGCATGTGTGTTATATTAGAGGAGAGGCAGGGTGTAAAAGGTAGAGTGCAGGTGTGTTATATTAGAGGAGAGGCAGGGTGTAAAAGGTAGAGTGCAGGTGTGTTATATTAGAGGAGAGGCAGGGTGTAAAAGGTAGAGTGCAGGTGTGTTATATATTAGAGGAGAGGCAGGGTGTAAAAGGTAGAGTGCAGGTGTGTTATATGAGAGGAGAGGCAGGGTGTAAAAGGTAGAGTGCAGGTGTGTTATATATTTGAGGAGAGGCAGGGTGTAAAAGGTAGAGTGCAGGTGTGTTATATATGAGAGGAGAGGCAGGGTGTAAAAGGTAGAGTGCAGGTGTGTTATATATGAGAGGAGAGGCAGGGTGTAAAAGGTAGAGTGCAGGTGTCTTATATGAGAGGAGAGGCAGAGTGTAAAAGGTAGAGTGCAGGTGTGTTATATTAGAGGAGAGGCAGGGTGTAAAAGGTAGAGTGCAGGTGTGTTATATATTAGAGGAGAGGCAGCGTGTAAAAGGTAGAGTGCAGGTGTGTTATATGAGAGGAGAGGCAGGGTGTAAAAGGTAGAGTGCAGGTGTGTTATATATTTGAGGAGAGGCAGGGTGTAAAAGGTAGAGTGCAGGTGTGTTATATATGAGAGGAGAGGCAGGGTGTAAAAGGTAGAGTGCAGGTGTGTTATATATGAGAGGAGAGGCAGGGTGTAAAAGGTAGAGTGCAGGTGTCTTATATGAGAGGAGAGGCAGGGTGTAAAAGGTAGAGTGCAGGTGTGTTATATATGAGGGGAGAGGCAGAGTGTGAAAGGTAGAGTGCAGGTGTGTTATATCTTAGAGGAGAGGCAGGGTGTAAAAGGTAGAGTGCAGGTGTGTTATATGAGAGGAGAGGCAGGGTGTAAAAGGTAGAGTGCAGGTGTGTTATATGAGAGGCGAGGCAGGGTGTAAAAGGTAGAGTGCAGGTGTCTTATATGAGAGTAGAGGCAGAGTGTAAAAGGTAGAGTGCAGGTGTGTTATATTAGAGGAGAGGCAGGGTGTAAAAGGTAGAGTGCAGGTGTGTTATATGAGAGGAGAGGCAGGGTGTAAAAGGTAGAGTGCAGGTGTGTTATATGAGAGGAGAGGCAGGGTGTAAAAGGTAGAGTGCAGGTGTGTTATATTAGAGGAGAGGCAGGGTGTAAAAGGTAGAGTGCAGGTGTGTTATATTAGAGGAGAGGCAGGGTGTAAAAGGTAGAGTGCAGGTGTGTTATATTAGAGGAGAGGCAGGGTGTAAAAGGTAGAGCGCAGGTGTGTTATATTAGAGGAGAGGCAGGGTGTAAAAGGTAGAGTGCAGGTGTGTTATATTAGAGGAGAGGCAGGGTGTAAAAGGTAGAGTGCAGGTGTGTTATATTAGAGGAGAGGCAGGGTGTAAAAGGTAGAGTGCAGGTGTGTTATATTAGAGGAGAGGCAGGGTGTAAAAGGTAGAGCGCAGGTGTGTTATATTAGAGGAGAGGCAGGGTGTAAAAGGTAGAGTGCAGGTGTGTTATATTAGCGGAGAGGCAGGGTGTAAAAGGTAGAGTGCAGGTGTGTTATATTAGAGAAGAGGCAGGGTGTAAAAGGTAGAGCGCAGGTGTGTTATATTAGAGGAGAGGCAGGGTGTAAAAGGTAGAGTGCAGGTGTGTTATATTAGAGAAGAGGCAGGGTGTAAAAGGTAGAGTGCAGGTGTGTTATATATGAGAGGAGAGGCAGGGTGTAAAAGGTAGAGTGCAGGTGTGTTATATTAGAGAAGAGGCAGGGTGTAAAAGGTAGAGCGCAGGTGTGTTATATTAGAGGAGAGGCAGAGTGTAAAAGGTAGAGTGCAGGTGTGTTATATATGAGAGGAGAGGCAGGGTGTAAAAGGTAGAGTGCAGGTGTGTTATATTAGAGGAGAGGCAGGGTGTAAAAGGTAGAGTGCAGGTGTGTTATATTAGAGGAGAGGCAGGGTGTAAAAGGTAGAGTGCAGGTGTGTTATATTAGAGGAGAGGCAGGGTGTAAAAGGTAGAGTGCAGGTGTGTTATATTAGAGGAGAGGCAGGGTGTAAAAGGTAGAGTGCAGGTGTGTTATATATTAGAGGAGAGGCAGGGTGTAAAAGGTAGAGTGCAGGTGTGTTATATGAGAGGAGTGGCAGGGTGTAAAAGGTAGAGTGCAGGTGTGTTATATATTTGAGGAGAGGCAGGGTGTAAAAGGTAGAGTGCAGGTGTGTTATATATGAGAGGAGAGGCAGGGTGTAAAAGGTAGAGTGCAGGTGTGTTATATATGAGAGGAGAGGCAGGGTGTAAAAGGTAGAGTGCAGGTGTGTTATATATGAGAGGAGAGGCAGGGTGTAAAAGGTAGAGTGCAGGTGTGTTATATATGAGAGGAGAGGCAGGGTGTTAAAGGTAGAGTGCAGGTGTGTTATATTAGAGGAGAGGCAGGGTGTAAAAGGTAGAGTGCAGGTGTGTTATATTAGAGGAGAGGCAGGGTGTAAAAGGTAGAGTGCAGGTGTGTTATATATTAGAGGAGAGGCAGAGTGTAAAAGGTAGAGTGCAGGTGTGTTATATTAGAGGAGAGGCAGGGTGTAAAAGGTAGAGTGCAGGTGTGTTATAATGGTTTCTTAACAATGCAGCAGTGTAATTAACACTCTTCTCTCATGGGTGCTACAGACAGAACATGCTGTGAATTGTCTGAAGGAGCTGGAAGTGCTTTAGTTAAGATGCCAAAAATGTGCTCTTTTAAAGTCTGTAAAAGCTGCTGCTAATTAAGTGTTTTTTTTTTTTAACAAACACTGTGAAGGAAAACACTAAAATGACAGTTCATTGTGAATTAAAAGAGAAATGTTGACAGATTTGTAAAGGAGGAATAGCAGCAGCACATTGTTGCTGTATTTGCTGTTCACTGTCTATGTTCAGTAGTAGGTGGACATTTCTGTGTCTACCTGAGGCTTTTTTTAGTGGCCTAACTCATGAGGTAAATGATCAGACACAGTGGGCCTGTGGAGCAGACTTCAGTACAGGGTGCAATGCATGATTTAAGGACATTCTCACGCATTGGGATGTGCTGAAAACAACACTCATTACAGCAGTGGAGGCTGATGGAGAATAAGCCCTTCTCTCTCTCTCTCTCTCTCTCTCTCTCTCTATCAGGAGGCCCAGTTCAGCGCAGTTTCAGAGTGACGTGTATTTAGTGACTGTACTCTGCTAATCAGGCTCGTGCAGAGAAAGCCAGAGCCGCTGTTTAACGTTGTGTCTCCAGAACTGACCTTGAGCTGGGTCACCTCTGGCCCCCCGGGGTCGTGGGCTGGCTGGGTGCTCCATCACCACATCGATCTGTGAGGCAGTGTGTGTGTGTGTGTGTGGGGGGGGGGATCTGTCCTGCTGCTCTAGCTACATTAGCATATGGTTATAATGCACACGCCTTGGCTGAACCAAACTGCCTGAGCTGAGTGCTGATCGAGGTCACTCTGTCACCGTGTGAGCTCTGCACATCTATAACCCCCCTTCCCACAATGCATCAGGCTGCTATCAGCACCTGGACATTCTCCCCCTGTCTACATGGCACCCCTCTGTATCCCAGAGTCCTTGGCTGTGCACCATTACTCTTATTCTGCTCTGCTGTGTTTGTCTGATCTCTGTGTGATAAAGTTACGAACAAACAACAACAAAAACATATTCAGCCAGATATTCAGCTGAATATTGGGATGCTTGATGGTACAGTTCACATCTCTCTACACCTCTATTACTGCACAGTTTAATGCTTAGCTTGGCTGGAATATGACTGCACATTGCAAGGGGAAAGGGGGTGCTCATTTTCACCCTTCAACCACCAACCACCTGGGGGAGATACCCTCTGGGGTACCCCCAAATTCTCATACAGGACCGGAAGAATTACCCGTTTCACCCGTATTGAGAATTTAGCCAGATCAATATCTTTACAATCAGCTGTTCTCTCTTAACTGCTTTAGTGTGTAATTCTAATGGTGTACACATAGATGATTGTTATCTTTGGTAAATATGGAGGGAAAAGCATGTCCTACCTGATTATGTGATTAAACAGCCCATCTGTACAATCCTGCATAAACAGCAGGCTGCTCGACCTTTCTGCTAACAAGCCGAGCAAAGAGCCTAATGTTGAGCCAAGATGTGTGAGTTTCTGCTGATTTAATGTAAAGTAACAGAGAGTGGAAGGTCAGATAAAGTAGAATTAAAATGATGGTGTTAGTGTGGATTCCGGTGTGATTATAGTGTGGATTCCGGTGTGAATATAGTGTGGATTCCAGTGTGATTATAGTGTGGATTCCAGTGTGATACAGTGTGGATTCCAGTGTGATTATAGTGTGGATTCCAGTGTGATACAGTGTCGATTCTGGTGTGAGTATAGTGTGGATTCCAGGGTGGATTACAGTGTGATTATAGTGTGGATTCCGGTGTGAATATAGTGTGGATTCCAGTGTAATTATAGTGTGGATTCCAGTGTGATTATAGTGTGGATTTCAGGGTGATACAGTGCGGATTCCAGTGTGATTATAGTGTGGATTCCAGTGTGATACAGTGTGGATTCCAGTGTGATTATAGTGTGGATTCCAGTGTGATTATAGTGTGGATTCCAGTGTGATACAGTGTGGATTCCAGTGTGAATATAGTGTGGATTCCAGTGTGATTATAGTGTGGATTCCAGTGTGATACAGTGTGGATTCCAGTGTGAATATAGTGTGGATTCCAGTGTGATTATAGTGTGGATTCCAGTGTGATTATAGTGTGGATTTCAGGGTGATACAGTGTGGATTCCAGTGTGAATATAGTGTGGATTCCAGTGTGATTATAGTGTGGATTCCAGTGTGATTATAGTGTGGATTCCAGTGTGAGTATAGTGTGGATTCCAGGGTGGATTACAGTGTGATTATAGTGTGGATTCCAGTGTGATACAGTGTGGATTCCAGTGTTAGTAGAGTGTGGATTCCAGGGTGGATTCCAGTGTGATACAGTGTAGATTCCAGTGTGAGTATAGTGTGGATTCCAGGGTGGATTACAGTGTGATACAGTGTGGATTCCAGTGTGATACAGTGTGGATTCCAGTGTGAGTAGAGTGTGGATTCCAGTGTGAGTAGAGTGTGGATTCCAGATTCAAGGAGGAAGAGGAGGAGGCAGAGGAGGAGCAGAGGAGACACACACACACACACACACTCACACACACACACACACACACACACACACACACACACTCACACACACACACACACACACACACACAAACACACACACACACACACACACACACACACACACACACACACACACACATATGCACACACACACACACACACTCACATCCACACACACATAGCTGCAAGGTAGGCCAGCTCACACAAGGGCTTTTGTTCTTTCAAATTCCAATAAATTGAAAAAAGAATGTTGTGTAAGTTATGACAAAAAGTTACTACTTTCTTAAAGTCATAGGTGTTGTTTGTACAGTAATGCTGTATTTTATATCCATATCCGCACCACACAGCCTACATTCCACCTCCAAAAAGCAATTATGTAATGTACGTCAAAGTTATTAATAAGCCTTAATAACAGCTTATGTCAAATCAGTAAATACTGACCACGCTCATCAGTACATTTCATGCCATATGACATAAAACAGAAACAGCAGCACAGCAGTACCCCCCCCCCATCCCCCCCCCCCAGCAGATAAACAGCAGAAACGCATAAGTCCCCCCCCCCCCCCCCCCACCGCAGCAAGCAATCATTTGGCCCATATAGCAAAGTCTATGTGAAAAAGATACACAATAAAGCAATCATTGGCATACATATTCTTGAGTACATATAAAGTTAATGTAGAGATTATAAAAAAGATGCATACTGTATTTATGGTTTCTGCTCCCTCATATTAAGAGACTGTCTAAACCAGAATCTCGGGCTGTATTTGTGTCGGCACTCATGGTTGCACTGTATCTCCAGTGCCCTCTGCAGGCTGATGGTGTTACTGCAGTGCAGTGGAACACCGGTTTGCTGGGTTCAGAGGTGGGTGGGCTCTGTCTGAGAGCTGTAATGTGGGGGATTTGTTGGCCTGTTTTCGTGGAGACCAGCTGAGAGGCTCCTGGGACAGAGCTATGCCCGGCCCACACAAAGCGGGGTGCAGTGGGGGTCTGAAAAATTGTTTGATATCCCACTGCACACAGCTCAGAACTTGATATCCCACTGCACACAGCTCAGAACTTGATATCCCACTGCACACAGCTCAGAACTTGATATCCCACTGCACACAGCTCAGAACTTGATATCCCACTGCACACTGCTCAGAACTTGATATCCCACTGCACACAGCTCAGAACTTGATATCCCACTGCACACAGCTCAGAACTTGATATCCCACTGCACACAGCTCAGAACTTGATATCCCACTGCACACAGCTCAGAACTTGATATCCCACTGCACACAGCTCAGAACTTGATATCCCACTGCACACAGCTCAGAACTTGATATCCCACTGCACACAGCTCAGAACTTGATATCCCACTGCACACAGCTCAGAACTTGATATCCCACTGCACACAGCTCAGAACTTGATATCCCACTGCACACAGCTCAGAACTTGATATCCCACTGCACACAGCTCAGAACTTGATATCCCACTGCACACAGCTCAAAACTTGTATGACAGCAGTCCAAGAATGTAAAACTGTTCTAAGGGTGAGGGGTGGTCCTTCTCATTATTACTTTATATTCAGCTCATGTGTGTGTGTGTGTGTGTATATTATACATGGCTCTTGTGAGTGTGTGTGTGTGTGTGTGTATTATACATAGCTCCTGTGTGTGTGTGTGTGTGTGCGTGAGGTGTGCAGGTGTATGTGTGTGTGTGTGTGTGAGGCATATGTGTGCAGGTGTGTTAGGTGTGTGTGTGTGTGTGTGTGTGTGTGTATTATACATAGGACTACTGTATATAAATAAGAAAAACAAAACATATTTATTACATCACCATCCAATTTTCACTGTTCAAAATATTAAAGCTATTACATCCTCCCACTTTGATGTTATTTTTGAGTCTAATAACCCCTAATAACCCTAACCCTAACCCTAATAACCCCGGGGGAAAGGATCTAGCAAAAGTGTGCATGTCTGGAGAAAAATAATTACAGCTCACCATTATAGATTTTTGTACAAACGTAATCTTGATTTGTATAGCATACCTGCACATAAACAGTATAATATAGTTCTAAAAAACTATAGGCTTATTTCAAAATGTAGGCTTATTTAGACAAGGTTTTATGCATTTAGGAACATGCTATATTCTGAGCTTAGTACAGAGGCACTGCCGCAAAAACACAGTGAAAATTCAAAAAGAAATTTGGCAAACAATGATGCCTGAATGCTTGTATACTCTTTATTAAAAGAATCACCGGAACAATGGTGCATTAGATGCATTTTTTCTTCTATGACTAATAATGCATGGCATGCACTTTTATCATATTACACAATTATGCATTAAATACATTTTTATCATATTACACAATTATGCATTAAATGCATTTTTTTATGACTAATTATGCACAAGATGCATTTTTCTCATATTGCACGATTATGCAGGAGATGCATGTTTTCTCATACTACACATTGAAGTGCCGTTAAAGGAGATTAACCAGGATGTGTCAGAAACATTGTGTAATAACTCCTCTCACTGAAAGCACAAACTGGCTCCACTTATTTATTTATTTGTTTATTTGCTTACCTTTATTTAACCAGGTTAATCCGATTTAGATCTAAAATCTCTTTTTCAAACAAGACCTGACCAAGACGACTGCAGCATTACAGATAATATAGAACCATTATATAAAACAAAATATCATACAGATACAGCATATCAAAAATATCACATAGCCTATCTAAAGCAAGTGAGAGAGAGAGAGAGAGAGAGAGAGAGAGAGAGAGAGAGAGAGAGAGAGAGAGAGAGGAGAGGAGAGGAGAGGAGGGAGAGGAAGAGAAAAGCAGGAACAAAATCCGAAGCAAAAGCAACCACCATTTCCAGCAGCTTCCATCGCCCTAACAACTGATTTAATCTCAGGGAGGGGAATCAGTGCTATTGGCTGTCTCTACTTACCCAAATGGAAATACCTTTTATAAGTCCAAAATGATTGTGACAGTGAATAAGTAGCCCCTGCACCTGTTACTAAAATAAAAAGTAGGTCATTTCTCTTCATATTGTGACTGTCCTGAGCGGACGGGGAGATCTTCTGCCCAGTGGAATGTGAAGGGGTTTGACACAACAGGCAGGTATCAGACTTACAAATGTTTTACTTTGTCCTTGTTTTACCTCCAGAAACATCGCTCTGCTCATCCCATCTACCCTTGTCAGGCAGCGAGCACAATGACAAGAGCACAACTTTACACTCATTGAAAAACAAAAGCATCCTGACTTTCTCAAGTTCCAACTGATTTGCCCTAAACAGAACAGAGAAGAACCCAAACGCACACAACCGCACACAACCGCACACACACGCGTTGTTCCAGCAGAACCGGAGCCCAGCAACACACACAGACACATGCACGCACAAACATGCACACACACACACACACACACACACACAGACACACACATTCTAAATACCAGTATGTGTTTCAGTTCTAAACAATACTGTATGTACGTTTTTCTCTTTCCCGTTATTATTATTATTATTATTATTAGCACTGCCATTTTGAATTATGCACAAACACACCCACGTACACACGTACGCATACACAAACACACACACACATGCTGTGGCAGGAGAGTTGTAGCCCAAGAATGCAGACACGCACACACGTACACATGCACACACACGCACACACTCTGTGTCAAAAAAGTAAAAGGCTCTGATGGTAATAGAGGAAGTAAAAGGCTCTGATGGTAATATAGGAAGTAAAAGGCTCTGATGGTAATATAGGAAGTAAAAGGCTCTGATGGTAATATAGGAAGTAAAAGGCTCTGATGGTAATATAGGAAGTAAAAGGCTCTGATGGTAATAGAGGAAGTAAAAGGCTCTGATGGTAATAGAGGAAGTAAAAGGCTCTGATGGTAATAGAGGAAGTAAAAGGCTCTGATGGTAATATAGGAAGTAAAAGGCTCTGATGGTAATAGAGGAAGTAAAAGGCTCTGATGGTAATATAGGAAGTAAAAGGCTCTGATGGTAATATAGGAAGTAAAAGGCTCTAATGTAATATAGGAAGTAAAAGGTTCTGATGGTAATAGAGGAAGTAAAAGGCTCTGATGGGAATAGAGGAAGTAAAGGGCTCTGATGGTAATAGAGGAAGTAAAAGGCTCTGATGGTAATAGAGGAAGTAAAAGGCTCTGATGGTAATATAGGAAGTAAAAGGCTCTGATGGTAATATAGGAAGTAAAAGGTTCTGATGGTAATAGAGGAAGTAAAAGGCTCTGATGGTAATATAGGAAGTAAAAGGCTCTGGTG
>CM040404.1:696547-704047 GCA_022702515.1 Ilyophis sp. 1 JC-2022 | reverse complement strand
TGAGGGCAGTAGCTTACAGAACAGGGGAGTGAGGGCTGTAGCTTACAGAACAGGAGAGTGAGGGCAGTAGCTTACAGAACAGGAGAGTGAGGGCAGTATCTTACAGAACAGGGGAGTGAGGGCTGTAGCTTACAGAACAGGAGAGTGAGGGCAGTAGCTTACAGAACAGGAGAGTGAGGGCAGTAGCTTACAGAACAGGAGAGTGAGGGCAGTAGCTTACAGAACAGGAGAGTGAGGGCAGTAGCTTACAGAACAGGAGAGTGAGGGCAGTAGCTTACAGAACAGGAGAGTGAGGGCAGTAGCTTACAGGAAAACAGGAGAGTGAAGGCTGTAACTTATAGAAAAACAGGAGAGTGAAGGCTGTAATTTATAGAAAAACAGGAGAGTGAGGGCTGTAATTTATAGAAAAACAGGAGAGTGAGGGCTGTAGCTCCCAAAACAAGAGAAAGTGAGGGCTGTGGTTTACAGGAAAACAGGAAAGTGAGGGCTGTGGTTTACAGGAAAACAGGAAAGTGAGGGCTGTAGCTTATAGAACAGGAAAGTGAGGGCTCTAGCTTACAGAACAGGAGAGTGAGGGCTGTGGCTTACAGGAAAACAGGAGAGTGAGGGCTGTAGCCTAGTTTATAAAATGGGAAAATGAGGGCGGTAGCTTATAGAGCAGGAGAGGAAGGGCTGTGGTTTACAAAACAGGAGAGTGAGGGCTGCAGTTTACAGGAGAACAGAAAAGTGCGGGCTGTAGCCTACAGAAGAACAGGAGAGTGAGGGCTGTAGTTTACAGAAGAACAGGAGAGTGAGGGCTGTAGCCTACAGAAGAACAGGAGAGTGAGGGCTGTAGTTTACAGAACAGGAGAGTGAGGGCTGTAGTTTACAGAACAGGAGAGTGAGGGCTGTAGTTTACAGAACAGGAGAGTGAGGGCTGTAGTTTACAGAACATGAGAGTGAGGGCTGTAGTTTACAGAACAGGAGAGTGAGGGCTGTAGTTTACAGAACAGGAGAGTAAGGGCTGTAGTTTACAGAACAGGAGAGTGAGGGCTGTAGTTTACAGAACAGGAGAGTGAGGGCTGTAGTTTACAGAACATGAGAGTGAGGGCTGTAGTTTACCGAACAATCAATCAATCAATAAATACTTTTATTGTCTCCGGAGGGAAATTTGCTTTGCAGGCAGGTATGCAAAAGTTAAAACAACACAGAAAACATTCTACACGACAGTCATAAATGTACAGACACTTAACAGACATGAGATTAAAAAACGATCAGAAAACACTTGACTATGAAGTGCTTAATCTGGGTTTAACCAATTATTGTTATTTGTCAATACATTATACATTATGCATTATACAGCGCATTATTCGGTAAAATAAATAAATTAAAGGCAATCATAACAAGAATGTCATGAAATGAAGCACATAAGAGCCGTGTCATTACTGTGCGTGTTCAGCAGATTAATGGAGGTAGGGATAAAGGAATTTCTTCTTCTATTGCACTTAAATTTGGGTACTCTGAATCGACGCCCAGATGGAAGGAGCTCAAATTTACTGTATAAAGGATGGTTGTGGCAATCTAGAATGGTGTTGGCCTTAAGTACAGTTTGTTTGTGGAATATGTCTTTCAGTTGTTTCTGCTGTGCACCAATGATTTTGCTAACAACCGTAACTATCCTGCAGTCCCTGTTGCTAGTGTTCAGATTACCAAACCAAGCCACCATATTAAAGGTTAAAACTGATTCCACGAACGACCTATAAAATTGGGTCTTCATCGTCCTGCATATATTAAAATACTGAAGTTTTCTTAGAAAAAACAGACACTGCTGGCTATTTTTGCAAATGGCATCTGTATTTTCCTCAAATAAAAGTTTATGATCGACCACTGTGCCTAGGTACTTGTAGCTGCTTACTATTTCAACATTTTGTTCATTGATAACAGTAGGCTTTGTGACTTGAGGCTCTTTTCTCAAATCGATGATCATGTCTTTGGTTTTAGAAAGAGCAGTCACACCACTTAACAAAATCTTGCACTCCAGGCCCATGTTCAGTGTCCCCATCATGGAGGAGACTCACAATGACTGAGTCATCAGCAATGAGTCATCACAAGCTATCGTCATACTGACTCCTGCAATCATCTGTATAAAGAATGTACAGAATCGGGGATAATAGACCCTGAGGGGGAATAATAATTAGGGGGATAATAATCCCTGAGGGGATCCAGAAGATGAGCAGAGTTTCTCTGACAACCATTGCAATCTTTGACCTGACCTCACTTCTGGTTTCTCTAATTGCAACATAGTTATCTTGTTGGAAAGCGTCATGCTTCTTGGCCAATAAACTCTTCAATGACTTATTAACCCACGGCTTATTATTAGGATACATTTTCAATGATGTTTATAGAATCACAAGGTCCAACAATTCATCAACGTTGTCACACGAGTCCTGAAACACAGACCGGTTAGTGCAGTCAAAACAGCCCTTTAAACGGCCAGTCCACACTTTCACATGACTTTCACATGACTGTCACATGACACACACGTGCCTTCTCTCTCCTCAGTACCGTCTTATAGATCGGCACAAGATGAACAGTGTTATGGTCTGAATGTCCAAGAATGCCTTATATGCCCTCTTAACAGAGCAATAACATAAGTCCAAGATTTTGTTCTTGCGAGTAGGACAGGTGACATCCTGGTGAAAACTGTTCAGTGATTTTTTTAAAGTTACAGTGATTAAAATCTCAGAGAATCAGGTTGGGTGCATCAGGGGAGAGCAGCTGTAGATTGTGGATCACTAAAGAAATTTTGTCAGCTGCCTTAATGGCATTGGCTTTTGGGTGAATGTACACAACTGTCACGAATATCTGAGGGAATTCTCTCGGTAAGTAGAATGGTCTTACAGACGCTGACAATAGCTAAACATCAGGCAGACAGTCTCTCCCGTACAGTAATGTTGCTGCACCATCGTTGATTAACGTACAGGCAGACTCCGCCCCCCTGAGATTTCCCTGTTAACCCACTGTCTCTGTGAAATCGGAGAGGTGTGCAAAAACCACCAACTGCCAAATCCGAGTCTGAGTCAGTCAGCCATGCCTATGTAAAAGCCAAGAGACAGGCATCTCTGTGCTCGTGGAGACTCCTTTACACTCACCTGCAATTCATCTGCTTTATTCCTTAGGGACGGTACGTTATCGATGATGATTGAAGGCGGGGGAACCTTGCGTATTTGTTGCTTTTTAGGTCTCAGGCGGACCCGTCCCTTTTCCCCCGCCTGTTTGTTTATCATCTTGATTGTTGTTTTGTCTCTTAATATCGGCTGCATCGATGCTCTGTAGTAGTAGTGGATTGATGGATTTATCCACCAGATGTGGCTGGTTCCATCGTAGCAGGAACTCCTGTGAGTATTGAATTTTACTTCTTTGAACGAGACGCGTTTGCGTGAAGTTGAGAAAAGTCAGTAAAAGTAGCATGAAAAATATCTCTATTGTTGATCAATCTCACAAAAAAGTCACAAAACATTAGACAATTGTAAGGATCTGAGTATTGCCTGTTATTTGTATCTTTATTTTGTATTTATTGTTTATTCTTAGTTTGTATTCTGGCTTGTTTATTTTCCGGGTTTTCTTAGTTGTCTTGTGTCTGCTTGTTTACATTCGATCTGTCACTCCCAGTTTTACGTCTCTGTACTTTTCCGGTGTTTTCATTGGTGTTCGGTTTCCCTCTTGCTTCTTACCTATCTCTGAGCAATTAGATTTACTAATTACCACTAACAGACTAACGATAAGATTAGATCTACTAACTCCACTAACAGACTAATTTGTATATACTTACTAATCATACTAACGGCAGGGGTGTGTGTATAGTTACTAATCTCACTAACATATTAGAGCGCACATTTTTCATGCTGTTCTTTCTCTGCTATCATTCTCAGCTGCATCTGATCTCCTCTTCCTGTCATCTTACTCTATGCACGATTTCCTGAAACTCCAGGTCATCTGTCATTGTGTATGTTTGGAATCCAGTCCGTGTTTTCCCTAGTTGTCTCTGTGGTTGTTTAATTGTTTCCCAGATGTATTTCATTGTCTCTCGTTTGGAACCCCGCCCCTCACACACCTGATTCCTCTTGTGTCATTAGTTACTTGTGCATTTAAGCCCTTTGTTACTTCCAGTCTGTGTCGGATTGTCGTTTTACTTTTCCTGTGCCTGCTACCTGTGTTTATGCCAGTGATCTGTTTCTGCCTCAACGATACCCTTTTGTTACTACTATTCTTTTGCCTTGCCCTTATCTGCCCAGTTTGCCGTTCGACTTTGACCACGTTTGTATACCGACCATTCTCCTGCCTGATCCTTTTGCACTGCCTGAACTCTGATTCCCTGGTTTGTCGACTTCCTGGATTATCCCTCATTGCCCTATCGCCTGTCGTTTGTTTTGTACCTACCTACCTCTGATCACCTGGCTTGACCCCTGAACGGAATAAAGAACTCCTTGTGCCTTATCCTGTGGTCTGCGTCTGGGTCCTTACCTCTACCGCTACGGATAACGTAACAGTACAATCCGACCATTCTTGGACCCAGCGGACCCAAGCCACCTGCACGCCGCGCTCCTGCGGCAAGAAGCCATGAGTGGCCAACAACAGGCGGTCATCGAGTCCGTGACCCAAGATCTGCGGTTTCTGATGGCCTGGGAGATCGATCCCTTCGGCCCGGATCCCTATGAAAACTACCTCATGGGGATCTGGGGGCAGAATCCGGAGTTTGCCCGCCGTCATGCCGACCACCACCCATCACTCCGGACTCCTCCACCCAGCTCCCCTGTTCCGTCCCGTCCCAGCTCCCCTGTTCCGTCCCGTCCCAGCTCCCCTGTTCCGTCCCGTCCCAGCTCCCCTGTTCCGTCCCGTCCCAGCTCCCCTGTTCCGTCCCGTCCCAGCTCCCCTGTTCCGTCCCGTCCCAGCTCCCCTGTTCCGTCCCGTCCCAGCTCCCCTGTTCCGTCCGGTCCCAGCTCCCCTGTTCCGTCCGGTCCCAGCTCCCCTGTTCCGTCCGGTCCCAGCTCCCCTGTTCCGTCCCGTCCCAGCTCCCCTGTTCCGTCCCGTCCCAGCTCCCCTGTTCCGTCCCGTCCCAGCTCCCCTGTTCCGTCCGGTCCCAGCTCCCCTGTTCCGTCCGGTCCCAGCTCCCCTGTTCCGTCCGGTCCCAGCTCCCCTGTTCCGTCCGGTCCCAGCTCCCCTGTTCCGTCCCGTCCCAGCTCACCTGTTCCGTCCCGTCCCAGCTCACCTGTTCCGTCCCGTCCCAGCTCCCCTGTTCCGTCCCGTCCCAGCTCACCTGCTCCGTCCCGTCCCAACTCCCCTGTTCCGTCCCGTCCCAACTCCCCTGTTCCGTCCCGTCCCAACTCCCCTGTTCCGTCCCGTCCCAACTCCCCTGTTCCGTCCCGTCCCAACTCCCCTGTTCCGTCCCGTCCCAACTCCCCTGTTCCGTCCCGTCCCAACTCCCCTGTTCCGTCCCGTCCCAACTCCCCTGTTCCGTCCCGTCCCAGCTCCCCTGTTCCATCCCGTCCAAGCTCCCCTGTTCCGTCCCGTCCCAGCTCCGCTGTTCCGTCCCGTCCCAGCTCCGCTGTTCCGTCCCGTCCCAACTCCCCTGTTCCGTCCCGTCCCAGCTCCCCTGTTCCGTCCCGTCCCAGCTCCCCTGTTCCGTCCCGTCCCAGCTCCGCTGTTCCGTCCCGTCCCAGCTCCCCTGTCCCGTCCCGTCCCAGCTTTGCTGTCCCGTCCCGTCCCAGCTCCGCTGTCCCGTCCGGTCCCAGCTCCGCTGTTCCGTCCCGTCCCAGTTCTCCTGTCCCTTCCCGTCCCAGTTCCCCTGTCCCTTCCCGTCCCAGTTCTCCTGTCCCTTCCCGTCCCAGTTCCCCTGTCCCTTCCCGTCCCAGTCCTCCTGTCCCGCCCCGGTCCATGTCCCCTGTCCCGTCCCGTCCCGGTCTGTGCCTCCAGGCCCTTCCGGTCCCGGGCCTCCTGGCCCGTCCTGTTCCACGCCACCAGTCCCGTCCGTTCCCTGCCTCCTCTCAAATTGCGGGACCAGCTAACCTCCTGTCCTGAGCGGGCCGACCGACCCTAGCCTCCTGTCCTGAGCGGCCGAGCCCGAGCCCGCTAGCCTCCTGTCCTGAGCGGCCGAGCCCGCTAGCCTCCTGTCCTGAGCGGCCGAGCCCGCTAGCCTCCTGTCCTGAGCGGCCGAGCCCGCTAGCCTCCTGTCCTGAGCGGCCGAGCCCGCTAGCCTCCTGTCCTGAGCGGCCGAGCCCGCTAGCCTCCTGTCCTGAGCGGCCGAGCCCGCTAGCCCCCTGTCCTGAGCGGCCGAGCCCGCTAGCCTCCTGTCCTGAGCGGCCGAGCCCGCTAGCCTCCTGTCCTGAGCGGCCGAGCCCGCTAGCCTCCTGTCCTGAGCGGCCGAGCCCGCTAGCCTCCTGTCCTGAGCGGCCGAGCCCGCTGACCTCCTGTCCTGAGCGGCCGAGCCCGCTGACCTCCAGTCCGGAGCGGCCGAGCCCGCTGACCACCAGTCCGGAGCGGCCGAGCCCGCTGACCACCAGTCCGGAGCGGCCGAGCCCGCCACCTCCTGCCCTGAGCGATGCAGCCGTCGCCGCCGGCCCCCTGAGCGATGCAGCCGTCGCCGCCGGCCCCCTGAGCGATGCAGCCGTCGCCGCCGGCCCCCTGAGTGATGCAGCCGTCGCCGTCGGACCCCTGAGCGATGCAGCCGTCGCCGCCGGCCCCCTGAGCGATGCAGCCGTCGCAGCCGGCTCCCTGAGCCGGTCTCCTGAGCGATGTAGCCATCGCAGTCTGTCCTGTCTGCGCCACCATCCTGAGTGGTCCTGTCTGCGCCGTCATCCTCCTGAGCGGTCCTGTCTGCGCCGCCGTCCGCCTGAACGGTCCTGTCTGCGCCACCGTCCTCCTGAGCGGTCCTGTCGGCGCCGTCGTCCTCCTGAGCGGTCCTGTCTGCACCGTCGTCCTCCTGAGCGGTCCTGTCTGCACCGCCGTCCTCCTGAGCGGTCCTGTCTGCACCGCCGTCCTCCTGAGCGGTCCTGTCTGCACCATCGTCCTCCTGAGCGGTCCTGTCTGCGCCGCCGTCCGCCTGAGCGGTCCTGTCTGCGCCACTGTCCTAAGTGGTCCTGTCTGCGCCGTCGTCCTCCTGAGCGGGCCTGTCTGCACCGCCGTCCTTGTTCCCCTCCTCCGGACCCCCTCCACCCACCCTGCTCTGTTTTTCGGACATTACTAACTTTGAACATTTCTTCATTACCTGCTGTCCCATTATCCCTCCTCCGGTCCCCCTCCACCCACCCTGCTCAGCACTCCGGACATTTCTCCCCGAGCCCTTTTCACCCTCCTGAACTAAGTACCTGCTACCCCATTAATTGTTTAATTGTTTCCCAGATGTATTTCATTGTCTCTCGTTTGGAACCCCGCCCCTCACACACCTGATTCCTCTTGTGTCATTAGTTACTTGTGCATTTAAGCCCTTTGTTACTTCCAGTCTGTGTCGGATTGTCGTTTTAC
>CM040404.1:576547-691547 GCA_022702515.1 Ilyophis sp. 1 JC-2022 | reverse complement strand
TCTTATCCACCCCTGGCACTGCTGGGCTGTAATGTCATCGCACGCCTTATCCATGGCCTGAAGAAGTGTCGCCTGCTCATATGGACGCCGATCATACACCTTCCACCTCCAGGCCGAGAAAAACTCCTCTATGGGGTTTAGAAAGGGGGAGTAAGGTGGAAGGAATTGTGATCGGAACTCTGGATGGGCTGTAAACCAGTCTCGCACAGCCAATGCACGATGGAAGTTTACATTGTCCCAGACAATGATGAACACCATCTGAGCATTTGGCTGTACGAGACGATTGTACAGCCCCTCCAGAAAATGTATGAGGCACATGGAGTTGTATGCCCCCAGCAGAGGGTCACGAGCCTCAACTCCATTGCGGGAAATGACAGCACACATTGAGATGTTGGCTCCACGCTGTGGCATTTTATGTAGTGGTGAAGAGATTATCAATTGTGTTGCAATGCTACTCACCTGGGCAAGGTTGTTGGAAGTATTGAGACATGACTATAAACACATGTTGAATTGATTTAGTGATCTGCATTTGTATTACAGTTTTTTACGATTGCTTTGACTCATTTTGCACAACAAAGTTTCAATGTGCAAAACTCTTAACACAGAATGCTATACTGCTCATTTTGGGTTCAAAATGTAATATAGCATGCAAAATAAAAATACCTGTGTCAAATCAGAGAACATTATATGCAAATGTTTATCATAGCACCAGAACATTGGATATGTTCATCGTTGAAGTAAAATTTTTGGTGCATTTCCAAATACAACGGCCATTATCAAATAATGCTGTCAAACACAAAATAATTGCCATCAAAAAGACTATGCAAGGGTCATTTCCTCATAAGTACTTGAAATGATGTACAGCAAGCATCCCTTGTGATAGACTGCAGTGTGTATATATATATATATATATATATATATATATATATATATATATAGCTTGTGTTTTTATGGAAAACTCAACTGTATTTTACAGTAAAAGTAAAAACAACAGTAACAGCAAAAACAGTAAAAGCAAAAGCAGTTACAGTAACAAAAAACTTTACAGTAAAAAAAATAAAATAATGCATTTCGGTGCTTAAGCAGCATCTTGCCTCTCTGCTGCATTTGGCCACAGCATTTCATCTACGTCGCATCTGATGTCTTCATTTGCAAGGCAGCGTTGGTAAAATCTTCGGGAGTGTCTTATCCACCCCTGGCACTGCTGGGCTGTAATGTCATCGCACGCCTTATCCATGGCCTGAAGGAGTGTCGCCTGCTCATACGGACGCCGATCATACACCTTCCACCTCCAGGCCGAGAAAAACTCCTCTATGGGGTTTAGAAAGGGGGAGTAAGGTGGAAGGAATTGTGATCGGAACTCTGGATGGGCTGTAAACCAGTCTCGCACAGCCAATGCACGATGGAAGTTTACATTGTCCCAGACAATGATGAACACCATCTGAGCATTTGGCTGTACGAGACGATTGTACAGCCCCTCCAGAAAATGTATGAGGCACATGGAGTTGTGTGCCCCCAGCAGAGGGTCACGAGCCTCAACTCCATTGCGGGAAATGACAGCACACATTGAGATGTTGGCTCCACGCTGTGGCATTTTATGTAGTGGTGAAGAGATTATCAATTGTGTTGCAATGCTACTCACCTGGGCAAGGTTGTTGGAAGTATTGAGACATGATTACAAACACATGTTGAATTGATTTAGTGATCTGCATTTGTATTAACAGTTTTGCACTTTTTATGTCAGCATAGGATATAGTGTCTTAAGGTAAGAATTCTGCAAGTCAGTTTAGCACTTTGCGTTAACAGTTTTACACTTTGTATGTCAGCATAGGATGTAGTGTCTTAGAGTACGAATTTTGAAAGTCAGTTTGGCACTTTTTGTACATTGAAATTCTGCTGTGCAAAATGAGTCAAAGCAATCGTAAAAAACTGTAATATACATCAAATACTTTACATTACATTACATGAATATACATCAAATACTTTACATTACATTACATTAATATACATCAAATACTTTACATTACATTACATTAATATACATCAAATACTTTACAATACATATTAAACTAAAATAATTTGTCCACTGAACCAAATCACTTGTTCACAATGACACAACTTACCATCAAAGTATTAGCATTTCAAGGACAAGGCCACGGACCAACACAGTGATGACAACAGCAAAAAGTGTTCAATAAAATCCCAACAATAGCTGTGGACCTTGTCATAAATTGTGGCATGACAATGACAACAGCTACAATGATTCAGCCAAACCTCAGGAGATCAACAGTGGCCTCAATCATCAGAACTTTCCGCCATGCATTACTCTCAATTGTCAAATGACTGTATAATGCATGTCACTGGATACCACACAGTGTTGTGACTGAACATATTCTTGTGTTTCCCTGACAGAATGTATATACGCCTGACCAAATTCAGCGGCACATCATTGACAATGATGACATGTTGAACAAGATGGAGGCCATAAGTCTGCAGAGTATTGCATGCACTCTGAAAAGGCACCAGGTGTCTCTAAAAGAGAAAAGGTGCCTTTTTAAAGTAATGCAGAGAGTGAAGCAACTGCGTACTGAATATGTTCAGTTTCAAGATTTCTGTTCAAAGATTCAAGTTTGATCTACATTACTCTTTGTGGACGAGGCAGGCTTCAACCTCGCCGTAGGTCACAACTGTTATTACTGTATTTTTTTGTTTTTCACTGCAGTTGAGGAATTTTTTGTTCACTTTGTAGCTATAATTACTGTATCATTTGTTGCTAGGATTCTAACAAACCTATGTTGTAATAAATGTAAAAAATAAATTCAGATTTTGTTCATTGATTCCACTCTGTTCTACTGTCTACTATTCCCTTTATTTAGAACCACAATAAGAATCATATTGTTTTACTGCAATATTAAAGGATTGTAAAAACAACTAAACAATGAAGCAATCAGTATATTGTGTGTGAGTGATCTAAACTAATGTTCCTATAGTATTTCATAATACATTTGTTATTTGAACCAATGATTCTGAAGTGAAAGATTACATCAAAGATATGAATGTAAAATGCAAGGTTTTGAACATGGGACAGGCTGTGTTACAAGTGCTGACCATTTTGAGGTTTTGAAAATTGAGCACAAACTTGTGAGATGAGTGTCAAAGTGATTGTAAAAAGCTGTAAAAGCCCACAAAACCCAAAACTAACAATTCCTACTGATTACATAGATGTAAATATTTACTCTTATAATCCTATTTGAGAAAGTTGTTTTTAATCAACGTAACCCCTTAGTGCAGATAGTCTATTTTGTCTCACATGCGAGACAGTTTTACGCAACTGAGACACGCGTTGCTCCTGCAGCCAAACTATTAGTGGAAAACCCAAACGCGGTATTTTAACTTTATTGGTAGACGATTCGCGACTATTTCTGGCCAATGCGTAGTTTCTAAGTGTCACTATCTTTCCGTAGCAAGTCCATTTAACAAGCACTCCCCACCCAGCCTATACCTACCCATGCGTGACATAGTGGGCAATAGCGTCTATGTTGGGAGTTCATAAATATATGTATTCATCATATAATATCAGAATTCCGTCCAGCAACCAGATAAACCCACCAATAGCCCGACCGTATGCAAATACAGCGGTGCAAATCGCTGCTCAATCAATACCGACATAAACAAGTGAAATCATACAATGCCATTCTACTATCAATATCTGCTATTAAATATGGAATTCGTGTGCAATCCTCCCGTGGATTTAAGCGTAGATATGTCCCTTTCAAGATTCCGTGGTCATTTATTGTCTTGGACAATCCGTATGAAAAATACACAGCGCATTGGAACACTATTAGACAAACGAAACTAGCTCTGCGTAACCCCCCCTTCCTGATTGCACTGCTGTGACGCTTTCAATTTTATTCTGGTTTGATCGACAATTGTTTTATCCAATAGAAGGCACGACAAGCTTCCCAAAAGTAATTTACATGTGTAATTGAAAGCTTGGATTAACTATTTAAGGGCGAGCGTAACTGCAATACTTGTTATATCACGACAATTTTACGCAGGCATGCGCAGATGACGCATTTGGTTTGACGCATTTGGTATGACGCAATTGGTGTTACGCAATAAAACTGCGCGCAACTTTGAAGTGACTTTTTAGTAGTTTTCCCCCGAAGTCGGTCAGAAGAGGACAACAACAGAGATTATTCTAATCCCTGTAGCATAGATTCTGTGGAAGAGGTGCCTATCAATATGGGGAAGATATCCTCCTCGACATGTAAGTATTACTGCTTGTAATATTTTGATTATATACATTCGTTTTTCCACTGCGTGCTATATTTTCGTTATTTTTGTATTTGCATCGGTCGTAATAGACCACTGTTAGCCTGCTAATAATGCTGAACATATTTGAAAACACACTTTTTCAGACTCCACCTTGAATAACTACATGTATAAGGCAAATTATATAGTACGTTCTTTCCGTTTATTTTTTATTTTCTATTTGGTTTAGCTATCTCATAGCTTAGAATGTATAGCTGACTGTATTCGGTTGATGACTAGTGATAGCTTCTACGTTGTGAGAAAGTAGCGCTTTCGTGACTTTGCTTCGTAGATTGTGTCTATGACCTTCAATATGCACTTATTGTACGTCGCTTTGGATAAACGCGTCTGCCAAATAACTGTAATGTATTGATACTATTGTGTTCGTGCCGTTCCCGTAGTGGCTCGTGGTGACCTGCTTTGTTAGAATTCATAGCATTCACAATGAAATTGAGTATTTTAGCGCTGTTCTGTTTGGTTGCTCAGTCGTACGTTATAAATTCCTCAAAAAAAGTTCGGCAGCGTTATTTCGGTCGATTATTCCTCCCCTTTAATAATACCAATTGGTATTGTATTTTATATCATTGGAAAGCCTGATTAGTCACCTTTACAACGAGGTACAACTTGTAAGGATCGTGCATTCGTGGAATGAGCAACACAGCTAACCGTGTGGGTAGCGGCCCAAAAAAATGTGCCTAAATCCCCTGCAATATTCTTCTGTTGGTATTCACTCTCGTTTTGAGTTGCTTGGTGGACTGGATGATTGCACTCTCCCACAGTAATAAGGAAAAAACAACACATATTGGCCATTTTTACACTTTATTCATTTTACACTGTCAGGGACCTCAGTAGCGTGTGGAAGATCCATACGCAGCCACAACAGCTTGGCACCTCCTCCTCATGCTGGTCACCAGCCTGGTCACACACTGCTGTGGGATGGCATCTGCCAGCACTTGAAGCTCAAAACGAGAGTGAATACCAACAGAAGAATATTGCAGGGGATTTAGGCACATTTTTTTGGGCCGCTACCCACACGGTTAGCTGTGTTGCTCATTCCACGAATGCACGATCCTTACAAGTTGTACCTCGTTGTAAAGGTGACTAATCAGGCTTTCCAACGATATAAAATACAATACCAATTGGTATTATTAAAGGGGAGGAATAATCGACCGAAATAACGTTTCCAACCTTTTTTTGAGGAGTTTATTTTATGCCTCGATTTGCCGTGAAGCTAGAACATTGGTAGTGTTTTCCGATATTATTTTATTGTATTGTAATTTCTTTGTGCATAATGTACTCTATGGGGTATTAGTATATCCATGGGTGATGCTTTTCACTTAGGGAATGGAAAATATGTATTCAAATGTACTGTGTCCAGATGTGTGCAAGATGAATGTAAAATAAATAAATAAAATAAATAAGCAACAGTTGTGAAACACACTACAGAGTAATGCCATCCTAGAGCATGCAACACAATATAACATAATGTAGCATACAGAAGAAAGTGTTTACTGAAGTACATGAGTGAATGATTTCATATTTAGCTGTGTGTACCACAGTGTTATAATGCTTCTGCATTATGTAATTTGTTCCTATAACATGCTTGACCCTCCACCTCTGCCACTCCAGCAGTGCCCTCTACTGTTCAGAGTGAAGCCACTGCAGGACCAGATCCTTACAGCATACTGAAGACCGTGCCATTGATGAGTGCATGTTGGCCACGAAGGCACCGCACAGGATGAAGCAGTATATGAAGGATAATGGTGAAAAAATGGCACACTTGGCATCAAACACTGAACTGAAACTGTGCAATATCAATGTTTTCATCCATTAAGTGATCGTAAGGTAAAATGTATATGCTTTATAAAGGACAAAAGGCTTTTTAATAATTTCTCGGAGAGGTTTTGGGTAGGTTATTGGACACCTAGATATCCACCCCCCTGTACTGATCCAAAATAATTCCCAAATGAAAATGATAAAAAGGTGAGTTAAATGAGTCAAAACGGTTGATTTGCACTGAAATGTATGATTAGTTTAAGATTTACAGCTATTCACATTTTAGCCAATTTGGATAGGTTTGGAGACCCTGGGTACATCAGGCTACACTGCTTACATTTCGTGTCATAGATCTTTAGTAGTTCTGTATATCACCCTGCGATTATTGAATGCTTGTGGACAAGGAGTTTATGATCCAGGAAATTTGTAGTTTTATCTGTTTCACTTATGTAGCTCTCAGTATTTTGAAGAAATATATATTTTGTAGCATTTTTTGCAAAGTTTTGCTTGCATTTCCGGCACTTTATTTTGACTTAAATTATGAAAATAAACAAATCTAAGTTTGTACCAAAAAATGGTACACCGGTTTTGTTTCATTTAAGCCATTTACCAAGTTTATGTGATGCTCACACCTGGAGTTATAAAGCCTTAAACAGAGTACCCCCATGATTTACCAAATATGCCATCTGCACTAAGGGGTTAACAACTTCTTAAATCTCTATGGCCTCTTTGATTCTTTTCAGTCAGGTTTTTGATCCAATCACAGCACAGAGACAGCCCTTATCAAAGTCCTAAATGACACACGCTTAAATATTGACTCAAGAAAAATCCAAACAGACTACTGTCTTGCGGTGTCCCCCAGGGCTCGATTCTTGGTCCTCTTTTGTTCAACTTATTTATGCTCCCTCTCGGCCAAATCCTTCAAAGGAACTTGGTAGCATTTCACAGTTACGCAGATGATACACAAAAATACCTGGCGCTTTTTCCAAATGACTATAGCCACATCGACTGCCTGTATCTTTGCACTGAACAAGTAAATAGTTAGATGCGCCAAAACTTTCTCCAGCTAAATAAAGACAAAACAGAGATTATTGTTTTCGGGAGCAAAGTAGTGAGACAAAAAGTGGCTTCCAATCTTGATTCACGAGGCTTACAAACAAAAACACAAGTCAGAAACCTTAGTGTACTAATTGACTCAGATCTCAACTTTGACAACCACATTAAATCAATAACTAAATCTGATTTTACCATCTCAAAAACATAGCTAGAATCAGAGGTTTTATGTCCAAAAAAGACCTAGAAACCCTCAGTCATGCTTTTATTTCAAGTAGAGTCAATTATTGCAACACTCTCTTTGCAACACTCTGGTCTCTCCAAAATGTCTATCAAACGGCTTCAACTTATGCAAAACGCGGCTGCCAGACTCTTAACTAGGTCAAAGAGAACTGAACATATCACCCCAATTCTCAGGTCATTGTGCTGGCTTCTGGTTTGTCAAAGAATAAACTTTAAGGTGCTGCTACTCGCTTACAAATCACTGAATGACTCAGAACCAAAATACATTTCAGAAACGCTTCACCATTATGAACCAACCAGATGAACCAACCATGAACCAACCAGAACTCTTAGATCTGCAGAGTCTGGCCAAGGGTCAAAACAAAACATGCTGAAGCAGCTTTTAGTGTTTATGCAACACATAGAGACACCGGTGTACAGAGAGACACTGCTGAAGCAGCTTTTAGTGTTTATGCAACACATAGAGACACCGGTGTACAGAGAGACACTGCTGAAGCAGCTTTTAGTGTTTATGCAACACATAGAGATACCGGTGTACAGAGAGACACTGCTGAAGCAGCTTTTAGTGTTTATGCAACACATAGATATACCGGTGTACAGAGAGACACCGCTGAAGCAGCTTTTAGTGTTTATGCAACACATAGAGACACCGGTGTACAGAGAGACACTGCTGAAGCAGCTTTTAGTGTTTATGCAACACATAGAGATACCGGTGTACAGAGAGACACTGCTGAAGCAGCTTTTAGTGTTTATGCAACACATAGAGATACCGGTGTACAGAGAGACACTGCTGAAGCAGCTTTTAGTGTTTATGCAACACATAGAGATACCGGTGTACAGAGAGACACTGCTGAAGCAGCTTTTAGTGTTTATGCAACACATAGAGACACCGGTGTACAGAGAGACACTGCTGAAGCAGCTTTTAGTGTTTATGCAACACATAGAGACACCGGTGTACAGAGAGACACTGCTGAAGCAGCTTTTAGTGTTTATGCAACACATAGAGATACCGGTGTACAGAGAGACACTGCTGAAGCAGCTTTTAGTGTTTATGCAACACATAGAGACACCGGTGTACAGAGAGACACTGCTGAAGCAGCTTTTAGTGTTTATGCAACACATAGAGATACCGGTGTACAGAGATACACTGCTGAAGCAGCTTTTAGTGTTTATGCAACACATAGAGATACCGGTGTACAGAGAGACACTGCTGAAGCAGCTTTTAGTGTTTATGCAACACATAGAGATACCGGTGTACAGAGAGACACCGCTGAAGCAGCTTTTAGTGTTTATGCAACACATAGAGATACCGGTGTACAGAGAGACACTGCTGAAGCAGCTTTTAGTGTTTATGCAACACATAGAGATACCGGTGTACAGAGAGACACCGCTGAAGCAGCTTTTAGTGTTTATGCAACACATAGAGATACCGGTGTACAGAGAGACACCGCTGAAGCAGCTTTTAGTGTTCATGCAACACATAGAGACACCGGTGTACAGAGAGACACTGCTGAAGCAGCTTTTAGTGTTTATGCAACACATAGAGACACCGGTGTACAGAGAGACACCGCTGAAGCAGCTTTTAGTGTTTATGCAACACATAGAGATACCGGTGTACAGAGAGACACTGCTGAAGCAGCTTTTAGTGTTTATGCAACACATAGAGATACCGGTGTACAGAGAGACACTGCTGAAGCAGCTTTTAGTGTTTATGCAACACATAGAGACACCGGTGTACAGAGACACTGCTGAAGCAGCTTTTAGTGTTTATGCAACACATAGAGACACCGGTGTACAGAGAGACACTGCTGAAGCAGCTTTTAGTGTTTATGCAACACATAGAGACACTGCTGAATGTTGTGAAATGAGAAAATATAACGTTTTTTTTCCGTAAACTCTGTAAGTTTCCAAATCTATTATTTTATCTGACGGCGTTGATGTCTATGCTGATGGAGGCCAATTCTCTTTAGTAATTGAATCATGTTATTAAAACTTTATTTTCAATGAAGTTATTTAAATACTATTTAAACATCAATAAATTCTTCTAGCTGAAACATCTGCTTTATTTAGCAAAACTACCTTTTTGTAATGGTTATCCTGTGCGAATGAAAAAAGTGCTATTTAAGAAAAAAAAACCTTTACAGGGTTTAATAGCCAAGACTTTGATCTATAAAGATATATTTTCCCAGCATAATTGAAATGTAAAAAACCAAAAGCCAAAAAAACTTAAGTTTTGTCCCAATTCACAATAATGTGTGATATATGGAAATAAGCATGGGTTATGCAGGACACACACTCACATCTGATGTTTCAATCAGGGCTCATTTGCCTTGTCTCTTTAATGGCAGCCATTTGCAGCCCCTTCTAACAGAGGGGTCCCCCTGAACGGCACAGAGCATCCTGTCAATCATCCACAAGAGGAGACTGATTTACAGGTAAAAATATGACTTGGGTTTCTGGGAGCGTACCAGCCCAATTTTCCTTACTGATCTTCCCTGGAGTGTTCTGCATCCCAGCCCGGAAAATCCGACCAGAACATTTTCATTTAGATTTTCCTTCCCAGCAGTTATCTCTCCTGGTGGTAATTCATGCAGCAGGAACATGAATATTGATGGAAATTTCAAACGGAATCAAGCCGTATATGAGCCTCATCCCTAATGAAAATCAATGTTTCTCATTGTCTTTGAAAGTTCTAAACTGAAACAAAACATTTATTAATAAATCATATCTTTTGGCAAAACTCTGCTGTTGGTTTATATTTGTGAAAGAACCTGTTCATCTGCACAGCCTGTGGGTTTGTGCATTTGGGAGGAAATGTTATGCAAACGCTTAAATGGCCGAGTAGACTGATCAAAACCCATCGTTTGTTTTTTTACGGTCTACCCACAACTTCCCCAAAGTTTGTTACAATATTAACTTATCAGATTTGTTCCTCAGGGTCTGATTTTGTTGTTGTTCCTAATTTGTTGTTTTCTCAGTCAAAGGCAGGCAGAATGAAACACAGTGTTTCTAAAATACAAATGTTATTCCCTTCATAAGCCACTGATATAGAAATACTCACAATTCAAGCTGATGGTCTTTATGTTTCTCACTGATATCTGAGAGTTAAGGCCAGGCGCAGATTGTACTGATTGAGGTATATTTGAGAGTAAATGCCAAAAAAAACAGCCCCACAACATCATGGAACCTCCAGCATATTAATCAGTGGGGATCATCTTACTTTCGGTATAGCCATCCTTCTTTTTACGCCAAACCCACGTTGAGTGTTGGTTGCCGAAAAGCTCAATTTTAATCTCATCTGACCATAGTACACGGTTCTGTAAGGGAGTGGGTTGGTTCGAAGGACCAAACACGACAGAAGGGGATTCAGACAAGCGACTCCGGAGAGACACCAATAGAATGGAGTGGACTCGGGAGAGGGAAAAAAGGAAAAGCTCCAGCTCCCAATACGAGGGAGAGAGAAAGGAGACTTAAAAGAGCAGAAAAGGAAAACGACCCAACAACTTGGGACAGGAAGTCAGCGAGAGAAATAACAAGGAAGGAAATCCTCTGCTCTCAAGATAAGAGAGGAAGCTAAAGAGCTCTCAAGATAAGAGAGGAAGCTAAAGAGCTCTCAAGATAAGAGAGGAAGCTAAAGAGCGCTCAAGATAAGAGAGGAAGCTAAAGAGCGCTCAAGATAAGAGAGGAAGCTAAAGAGCTCTCAAGATAAGAGAGGAAGCTAAAGAGCTCTCAAGATAAGAGAGGAAGCTAAAGAGCTCTCAAGATAAGAGAGGAAGCTAAAGAGCTCTCAAGATAAGAGAGGAAGCTAAAGAGCTCTCAAGATAAGAGAGGAAGCTAAAGAGCTCTCAAGATAAGAGAGGAAGCTAAAGAGCTCTCAAGATAAGAGAGGAAGCTAAAGAGCTCTCAAGATAAGAGAGGAAGCTAAAGAGCTCTCAAGATAAGAGAGGAAGCTAAGGAGCTCTCAAGATAAGAGAGGAAGCTAAAGAGCTCTCAAGATAAGAGAGGAAGCTAAAGAGCTCTCAAGATAAGAGAGGAAGCTAAAGAGCGCTCAAGATAAGAGAGGAAGCTAAAGAGCTCTCATGATAAGAGAGGAAGCTAAAGAGCTCTCAAGATAAGAGAGGAAGCTAAAGAGCTCTCAAGATAAGAGAGGAAGCTAAAGAGCTCTCAAGATAAGAGAGGAAGCTAAAGAGCTCTCAAGATAAGAGAGGAAGCTAAAGAGCTCTCAAGATAAGAGAGGAAGCTAAAGAGCTCTCAAGATAAGAGAGGAAGCTAAAGAGCTCTCAAGATAAGAGAGGAAGCTAAAGAGCTCTCAAGATAAGAGAGGAAGCTAAAGAGCTCTCAAGATAAGAGAGGAAGCTAAAGAGCGCTCAAGATAAGAGAGGAAGCTAAAGAGCTCTCAAGATAAGAGAGGAAGCTAAAGAGCTCTCAAGATAAGAGAGGAAGCTAAAGAGCTCTCAAGATAAGAGAGGAAGCTAAAGAGCTCTCAAGATAAGAGAGGAAGCTAAAGAGCTCTCAAGATAAGAGAGGAAGCTAAAGAGCTCTCAAGATAAGAGAGGAAGCTAAAGAGCTCTCAAGATAAGAGAGGAAGCTAAAGAGCTCTCAAGATAAGAGAGGAAGCTAAAGAGCTCTCAAGATAAGAGAGGAAGCTAAAGAGCTCTCAAGATAAGAGAGGAAGCTAAAGAGCGCTCAAGATAAGAGAGGAAGCTAAAGAGCTCTCAAGATAAGAGAGGAAGCTAAAGAGCTCTCAAGATAAGAGAGGAAGCTAAAGAGCTCTCAAGATAAGAGAGGAAGCTAAAGAGCTCTCAAGATAAGAGAGGAAGCTAAAGAGCTCTCAAGATAAGAGAGGAAGCTAAAGAGCGCTCAAGATAAGAGAGGAAGCTAAAGAGCTCTCAAGATAAGAGAGGAAGCTAAAGAGCTCTCAAGATAAGAGAGGAAGCTAAAGAGCTCTCAAGATAAGAGAGGAAGCTAAAGAGCTCTCAAGATAAGAGAGGAAGCTAAAGAGCTCTCAAGATAAGAGAGGAAGCTAAAGAGCTCTCAAGATAAGAGAGGAAGCTAAAGAGCGCTCAAGATAAGAGAGGAAGCTAAAGAGCTCTCAAGATAAGAGAGGAAGCTAAAGAGCTCTCAAGATAAGAGAGGAAGCTAAAGAGCTCTCAAGATAAGAGAGGAAGCTAAAGAGCTCTCAAGATAAGAGAGGAAGCTAAAGAGCTCTCAAGATAAGAGAGGAAGCTAAAGAGCTCTCAAGATAAGAGAGGAAGCTAAAGAGCTCTCAAGATAAGAGAGGAAACTAAAGAGCGCTCAAGATAAGAGAGGAAGCTAAAGAGCTCTCATGATAAGAGAGGAAGCTAAAGAGCCCTCAAGATAAGAGAGGAAGCTAAAGAGCTCTCAAGATAAGAGAGGAAGCTAAAGAGCTCTCAAGATAAGAGAGGAAGCTAAAGAGCTCTCAAGATAAGAGAGGAAGCTAAAGAGCTCTCATGATAAGAGAGGAAGCTAAAGAGCTCTCAAGATAAGAGAGGAAGCTAAAGAGCTCTCAAGATAAGAGAGGAAGCTAAAGAGCTCTCAAGATAAGAGAGGAAGCTAAAGAGCGCTCAAGATAAGAGAGGAAGCTAAAGAGCGCTCAAGATAAGAGAGGAAGCTAAAGAGCTCTCAAGATAAGAGAGGAAGCTAAAGAGCTCTCAAGATAAGAGAGGAAGCTAAAGAGCTCTCAAGATAAGAGAGGAAGCTAAAGAGCTCTCAAGATAAGAGAGGAAGCTAAAGAGCTCTCAAGATAAGAGAGGAAGCTAAAGAGCTCTCAAGATAAGAGAGGAAGCTAAAGAGCGCTCAAGATAAGAGAGGAAGCTAAAGAGCTCTCATGATAAGAGAGGAAGCTAAAGAGCTCTCAAGATAAGAGAGGAAGCTAAAGAGCTCTCAAGATAAGAGAGGAAGCTAAAGAGCTCTCAAGATAAGAGAGGAAGCTAAAGAGCTCTCAAGATAAGAGAGGAAGCTAAAGAGCTCTCAAGATAAGAGAGGAAGCTAAAGAGCTCTCAAGATAAGAGAGGAAGCTAAAGAGCTCTCAATATAAGAGAGGAAGCTAAAGAGCTCTCAAAATAAGAGAGGAAGCTAAAGAGCGCTCAAGATAAGAGAGGAAGCTAAAGAGCGCTCAAGATAAGAGAGGAAGCTAAAGAGCTCTCAAGATAAGAGAGGAAGCTAAAGAGCTCTCAAGATAAGAGAGGAAGCTAAAGAGCTCTCAAGATAAGAGAGGAAGCTAAAGAGCTCTCAAGATAAGAGAGGAAGCTAAAGAGCTCTCAAGATAAGAGAGGAAGCTAAAGAGCTCTCAAGATAAGAGAGGAAGCTAAAGAGCGCTCAAGATAAGAGAGGAAGCTAAAGAGCTCTCAAGATAAGAGAGGAAGCTAAAGAGCTCTCAAGATAAGAGAGGAAGCTAAAGAGCTCTCAAGATAAGAGAGGAAGCTAAAGAGCTCTCAAGATAAGAGAGGAAGCTAAAGAGCTCTCAAGATAAGAGAGGAAGCTAAAGAGCTCTCAAGATAAGAGAGGAAGCTAAAGAGCTCTCAAGATAAGAGAGGAAGCTAAAGAGCTCTCAAGATAAGAGAGGAAGCTAAAGAGCGCTCAAGATAAGAGAGGAAGCTAAAGAGCTCTCAAGATAAGAGAGGAAGCTAAAGAGCTCTCAAGATAAGAGAGGAAGCTAAAGAGCTCTCAAGATAAGAGAGGAAGCTAAAGAGCGCTCAAGATAAGAGAGGAAGCTAAAGAGCTCTCAAGATAAGAGAGGAAGCTAAAGAGCTCTCATGATAAGAGAGGAAGCTAAAGAGCTCTCAAGATAAGAGAGGAAGCTAAAGAGCTCTCAAGATAAGAGAGGAAGCTAAAGAGCTCTCAAGATAAGAGAGGAAGCTAAAGAGCGCTCAAGATAAGAGAGGAAGCTAAAGAGCTCTCAAGATAAGAGAGGAAGCTAAAGAGCTCTCAAGATAAGAGAGGAAGCTAAAGAGCTCTCAAGATAAGAGAGGAAGCTAAAGAGCTCTCAAGATAAGAGAGGAAGCTAAAGAGCTCTCAAGATAAGAGAGGAAGCTAAAGAGCTCTCAAGATAAGAGAGGAAGCAAAAGAGCTCTCAAGATAAGAAAGGAAGCTAAAGAGCGCTCAAGATAAGAGAGGAAGCTAAAGAGCTCTCATGATAAGAGAGGAAGCTAAAGAGCCCTCAAGATAAGAGAGGAAGCTAAAGAGCTCTCAAGATAAGAGAGGAAGCTAAAGAGCTCTCAAGATAAGAGAGGAAGCTAAAGAGCTCTCAAGATAAGAGAGGAAGCTAAAGAGCTCTCATGATAAGAGAGGAAGCTAAAGAGCTCTCAAGATAAGAGAGGAAGCTAAAGAGCTCTCAAGATAAGAGAGGAAGCTAAAGAGCTCTCAAGATAAGAGAGGAAGCTAAAGAGCGCTCAAGATAAGAGAGGAAGCTAAAGAGCGCTCAAGATAAGAGAGGAAGCTAAAGAGCTCTCAAGATAAGAGAGGAAGCTAAAGAGCTCTCAAGATAAGAGAGGAAGCTAAAGAGCTCTCAAGATAAGAGAGGAAGCTAAAGAGCTCTCAAGATAAGAGAGGAAGCTAAAGAGCTCTCAAGATAAGAGAGGAAGCTAAAGAGCTCTCAAGATAAGAGAGGAAGCTAAAGAGCGCTCAAGATAAGAGAGGAAGCTAAAGAGCTCTCATGATAAGAGAGGAAGCTAAAGAGCTCTCAAGATAAGAGAGGAAGCTAAAGAGCTCTCAAGATAAGAGAGGAAGCTAAAGAGCTCTCAAGATAAGAGAGGAAGCTAAAGAGCTCTCAAGATAAGAGAGGAAGCTAAAGAGCTCTCAAGATAAGAGAGGAAGCTAAAGAGCTCTCAAGATAAGACAGGAAGCTAAAGAGCTCTCAATATAAGAGAGGAAGCTAAAGAGCTCTCAAGATAAGAGAGGAAGCTAAAGAGCTCTCAAGATACGAGAGGAAGCTAAAGAGCGCTCAAGATAAGAGAGGAAGCTAAAGAGCTCTCAAGATAAGAGAGGAAGCTAAAGAGCTCTCAAGATAAGAGAGGAAGCTAAAGAGCTCTCAAGATAAGAGAGGAAGCTAAAGAGCTCTCAAGATAAGAGAGGAAGCTAAAGAGCTCTCAAGATAAGAGAGGAAGCTAAAGAGCGCTCAAGATAAGAGAGGAAGCTAAAGAGCGCTCAAGATAAGAGAGGAAGCTAAAGAGCTCTCAAGATAAGAGAGGAAGCTAAAGAGCTCTCAAGATAAGAGAGGAAGCTAAAGAGCTCTCAAGATAAGAGAGGAAGCTAAAGAGCTCTCAAGATAAGAGAGGAAGCTAAAGAGCTCTCAAGATAAAAGAGGAAGCTAAAGAGCTCTCAAGATAAGAGAGGAAGCTAAAGAGCTCTCAAGATAAGAGAGGAAGCTAAAGAGCGCTCAAGATAAGAGAGGAAGCTAAAGAGCTCTCATGATAAGAGAGGAAGCTAAAGAGCTCTCATGATAAGAGAGGAAGCTAAAGAGCTCTCAAGATAAGAGAGGAAGCTAAAGAGCTCTCAAGATAAGAGAGGAAGCTAAAGAGCTCTCAAGATAAGAGAGGAAGCTAAAGAGCTCTCAAGATAAGAGAGGAAGCTAAAGAGCTCTCAAGATAAGAGAGGAAGCTAAAGAGCTCTCAAGATAAGAGACTAAGCTAAAGAGCTCTCAAGATAAGAGACTAAGCTAAAGAGCTCTCAAGATAAGAGAGGAAGCTAAAGAGCGCTCAAGATAAGAGAGGAAGCTAAAGAGCTCTCAAGATAAGAGAGGAAGCTAAAGAGCTCTCAAGATAAGGGAGGAAGCTAAAGAGCTCTCAAGATAAGAGAGGAAGCTAAAGAGCTCTCAAGATAAGAGAGGAAGCTAAAGAGCTCTCAAGATAAGAGAGGAAGCTAAAGAGCTCTCAAGATAAGAGAGGAAGCTAAAGAGCGCTCAAGATAAGAGAGGAAGCTAAAGAGCTCTCATGATAAGAGAGGAAGCTAAAGAGCTCTCATGATAAGAGAGGAAGCTAAAGAGCTCTCAAGATAAGAGAGGAAGCTAAAGAGCTCTCAAGATAAGAGAGGAAGCTAAAGAGCTCTCAAGATAAGAGAGGAAGCTAAAGAGCTCTCAAGATAAGAGAGGAAGCTAAAGAGCTCTCATGATAAGAGAGGAAGCTAAAGAGCTCTCAAGATAAGAGAGGAAGCTAAAGAGCTCTCAAGATAAGAGAGGAAGCTAAAGAGCTCTCAAGATAAGAGAGGAAGCTAAAGAGCTCTCAAGATAAGAGAGGAAGCTAAAGAGCTCTCAAGATAAGAGAGGAAGCTAAAGAGCGCTCAAGATAAGAGAGGAAGCTAAAGAGCTCTCAAGATAAGAGAGGAAGCTAAAGAGCTCTCAAGATAAGAGAGGAAGCTAAAGAGCTCTCAAGATAAGAGAGGAAGCTAAAGAGCTCTCAAGATAAGAGAGGAAGCTAAAGAGCTCTCAAGATAAGAGAGGAAGCTAAAGAGCTCTCAAGATAAGAGAGGAAGCTAAAGAGCTCTCAAGATAAGAGAGGAAGCTAAAGAGCTCTCAAGATAAGAGAAGAAGCTAAAGAGCGCTCAAGATAAGAGAGGAAGCTAAAGAGCTCTCAAGATAAGAGAGGAAGCTAAAGAGCTCTCAAGATAAGAGAGGAAGCTAAAGAGCTCTCAAGATAAGAGAGGAAGCTAAAGAGCTCTCAAGATAAGAGAGGAAGCTAAAGAGCTCTCAAGATAAGAGAGGAAGCTAAAGAGCTCTCAAGATAAGAGAGGAAGCTAAAGAGTGCTCAAGATAAGAGAGGAAGCTAAAGAGCTCTCAAGACAAGAGAGGAAGCTAAAGAGCTCTCAAGATAAGAGAGGAAGCTAAAGAGCTCTCAAGATAAGAGAGGAAGCTAAAGAGCTCTCAAGATAAGAGAGGAAGCTAAAGAGCTCTCAAGATAAGAGAGGAAGCTAAAGAGCTCTCAAGATAAGAGAGGAAGCTAAAGAGCTCTCAAGATAAGAGAGGAAGCTAAAGAGCGCTCAAGATAAGAGAGGAAGCTAAAGAGCTCTCAAGATAAGAGAGGAAGCTAAAGAGCGCTCAAGATAAGAGAGGAAGCTAAAGAGCTCTCATGATAAGAGAGGAAGCTAAAGAGCTCTCAAGATAAGAGAGGAAGCTAAAGAGCTCTCAAGATAAGAGAGGAAGCTAAAGAGCTCTCAAGATAAGAGAGGAAGCTAAAGAGCTCTCAAGATAAGAGAGGAAGCTAAAGAGCTCTCAAGATAAGAGAGGAAGCTAAAGAGCTCTCAAGATAAGAGAGGAAGCTAAAGAGCTCTCAAGATAAGAGAGGAAGCTAAAGAGCTCTCAAGATAAGAGAGGAAGCTAAAGAGCTCTCAAGATAAGAGAGGAAGCTAAAGAGCTCTCAAGATAAGAGAGGAAGCTAAAGAGCTCTCAAGATAAGAGAGGAAGCTAAAGAGCTCTCAAGATAAGAGAGGAAGCTAAAGAGCTCTCAAGATAAGAGAGGAAGCTAAAGAGCTCTCAAGATAAGAGAGGAAGCTAAAGAGCTCTCAAGATAAGAGAGGAAGCTAAAGAGCTCTCAAGATAAGAGAGGAAGCTAAAGAGCTCTCAAGATAAGAGAGGAAGCTAAAGAGCTCTCAAGATAAGAGAGGAAGCTAAAGAGCTCTCAAGATAAGAGAGGAAGCTAAAGAGCTCTCAAGATAAGAGAGGAAGCTAAAGAGCTCTCAAGATAAGAGAGGAAGCTAAAGAGCTCTCAAGATAAGAGAGGAAGCTAAAGAGCTCTCAAGATAAGAGAGGAAGCTAAAGAGCTCTCAAGATAAGAGAGGAAGCTAAAGAGCTCTCAAGATAAGAGAGGAAGCTAAAGAGCTCTCAAGATAAGAGAGGAAGCTAAAGAGCTCTCAAGATAAGAGAGGAAGCTAAAGAGCTCTCAAGATAAGAGAGGAAGCTAAAGAGCTCTCAAGATAAGAGAGGAAGCTAAAGAGCTCTCAAGATAAGAGAGGAAGCTAAAGAGCTCTCAAGATAAGAGAGGAAGCTAAAGAGCTCTCAAGATAAGAGAGGAAGCTAAAGAGCTCTCAAGATAAGAGAGGAAGCTAAAGAGCTCTCAAGATAAGAGAGGAAGCTAAAGAGCTCTCAAGATAAGAGAGGAAGCTAAAGAGCTCTCAAGATAAGAGAGGAAGCTAAAGAGCTCTCAAGATAAGAGAGGAAGCTAAAGAGCTCTCAAGATAAGAGAGGAAGCTAAAGAGCTCTCAAGATAAGAGAGGAAGCTAAAGAGCTCTCAAGATAAGAGAGGAAGCTAAAGAGCTCTCAAGATAAGAGAGGAAGCTAAAGAGCTCTCAAGATAAGAGAGGAAGCTAAAGAGCTCTCAAGATAAGAGAGGAAGCTAAAGAGCTCTCAAGATAAGAGAGGAAGCTAAAGAGCTCTCAAGATAAGAGAGGAAGCTAAAGAGCTCTCAAGATAAGAGAGGAAGCTAAAGAGCTCTCAAGATAAGAGAGGAAGCTAAAGAGCTCTCAAGATAAGAGAGGAAGCTAAAGAGCTCTCAAGATAAGAGAGGAAGCTAAAGAGCTCTCAAGATAAGAGAGGAAGCTAAAGAGCTCTCAAGATAAGAGAGGAAGCTAAAGAGCTCTCAAGATAAGAGAGGAAGCTAAAGAGCTCTCAAGATAAGAGAGGAAGCTAAAGAGCTCTCAAGATAAGAGAGGAAGCTAAAGAGCTCTCAAGATAAGAGAGGAAGCTAAAGAGCTCTCAAGATAAGAGAGGAAGCTAAAGAGCTCTCAAGATAAGAGAGGAAGCTAAAGAGCTCTCAAGATAAGAGAGGAAGCTAAAGAGCGCTCAAGATAAGAGAGGAAGCTAAAGAGCTCTCAAGATAAGAGAGGAAGCTAAAGAGCTCTCAAGATAAGAGAGGAAGCTAAAGAGCTCTCAAGATAAGAGAGGAAGCTAAAGAGCGCTCAAGATAAGAGAGGAAGCTAAAGAGCTCTCAAGATAAGAGAGGAAGCTAAAGAGCTCTCAAGATAAGAGAGGAAGCTAAAGAGCGCTCAAGATAAGAGAGGAAGCTAAAGAGCGCTCAAGATAAGAGAGGAAGCTAAAGAGCTCTCAAGATAAGAGAGGAAGCTAAAGAGCTCTCAAGATAAACGGAGAGGAAGCTAAAGAGCGAAATGCTCAAGATAAGAGAGGAAGCTAAAGAGCGCTCAAGATAAAAGAGGAAGCTAAAGAGCTGTAAGATAAGAAAGCTAAAGAGCTAACAACAAAACAAACGGTGAAAAAAAAAACAACCCGAAGTATCGGGCGAAATGCTCTCTTGAGCGAGAAAGAAAACAAAGAAAAACAAACTCTAAGCTCTCGATAAAAGAGAGAATCTGTAACCCATTCTAAAGTGCATCTATCAAGTCTCGTGTTGTTTTAAGCATAAAGCAGAAACAAAGCGGTCGATAGAAAGCACTAGTCCTGGACCTTACCGACTTGAATGTTAAAGTGAAATAGCATGGAAGCGCCGATACCGGAAGACGCAAAGAATAAATAGTGAAAAAGTAACGAACAGGTGAAATCAGTAAGTGATGGAGTGAAACGAAAACCTGCCGTGGAACATGGAATATCCGATAGAGTGCCTAATAGTAAGAACGAACGTCTGCAGAGAAAAAGAAAGACAGGCACAACCATGACAGGTTCCAGTCAAAGTTCCAGTAGCATTTAGCAAACTCCAGGCGCTTACGTTTGTGTGAGGGGATGGGATTAGAGGACCAGATGCGACTGTGAGGGGATCAGAGTTACCCATGAAACGTGGGAACCACTAGTTGGAGGGGAGAAAATAGAGTTCCGCGAACAGAACAGAGAAATATAAACAAAAAGGAAAAATAAGTTCTGGCGTATTAGCCAAACAAAAGATTACCCAGAATAACGGGCGAAAAGCTCGCAGACTCAAACAGTAGATAAATAATAGGAAGAAAGGAAATGCCTCCAGATCAAAAACTATATATGAGCTAAATAATATAATATAATATAAAACTATATAGAATAGAATAGAATAACTTTTATTTTCCCTTTAGGGAACTTCAGTTGTAGCCCCCAGCAACAACAAAACTGGTAGCCACCAGTGGGGCAGACCCACAACACACAAACAAACATATAAAATAAAGACATTCAATAGAATCATAGCATTAATCAAACTGATTAAGTGAATTAAAGTGGAATACAGCCATGATTAAAAATAACCTTGCTGTCCCGTGATGTCCAGTGTCACCAAGCAGTCCAACACACAAACTCCGCCTCTATGACTTTCTTCCATACATGCAGTGTTGCGGTCTCTGTACACTGTCGAAACGGAGCACCAAACTGCGTCAGCCTTCCCACTTGTCGCCTCACTCCTCCCCCGCATTATCTTCTTCTTCCCTTCCCTGGTTGCCTTTTGAAGATTGCCTGCACTCCCGGATCAGTCCCGCCATCTTCAACACAGGTGAAGAGCGATGGTAAACTTTGTTGCTGCAGATCCAACTAACATTCCCGAGCATATGTTGCGAATGCATCTTCATGGTGACGAGACGACCACAAGCAAAATTATCCCGACTAGACAAATCGTCAATAGTATCAAAACAAGCAGCAGGAGTGCCCCGAAAAATTTCCAGCCTGCTTTCCCGTCCCACAACAGACACACAGTGTCATGGTTTTCGCCTATCTTCCCTCTGTTGCTATGATTTTTTGCCCAGCTTAAGTAGAGCCACGAGCACCTGAAACCACTCACACTTAATTGGTCTCAGAAGGCAGAAAAAAACAAAAAGAGTGCCCTCTAGTGGCCCGGAGTGCCAAGACTCGCAGAAAAGAAAGAGCAGGCTGCATAACACATTTGTGGTGAAATTACAAGAAAGGCTTTTTTCTAGCATGCCTTCCAAATAATTTGTTGGCATGGAGATACTGGTAGTTTTGGAGATTTTGTAGTATTAAGTAAGTATTGCCCTAATGGTAGATATGGGCATTTTCAAGTGAGTAGCTTTTTTTTTTGCCATTTACTGACTTATGAAGCTCAACACACTTTTCCCTCATTTGATTTGTGTGTTCTCTTATCTTTCCCATGTTGATGTATGAATAAGGGAATATGGCCTCTGTGTCACCTCATATTCATACCCCAGTGAAACAGGAAGTCATGGATTACTGCTTTAAAGTTTCTAAACACTCTGATCAACTTTACATAGTAAAATATAAATGGAAAAAATGCTTCAGTTACATTTTTTTCATAAAAATTTATAGGGGTGCCAATAATTGTGGCAAATGTGGTTTTGTTCAAAATAATAATTTCTTGATGAGGGATTTTTTTTTCTCAGAATAAATTTATTTCAATTAAAAGTTGAATTCTTCTCATTTTTTCAATAACCCTTTTTACTCATCTTTACCAGAGGTGCCAATAATTACATATATATATATATATAATTGCAGCTATTTCAGAAATACCTATGACATTAATAAATCAGAAATGATAACGAAAATCTGGACATTTTCACCTATGTCTTATATCATATTTTACTATTATTCTATATACATTTGTATGATAATATGCTAATTTATGTAAATAATAATAATTACTCAACAAATTGTTTTGAAACACCACTTAATTTCATTCAATTTTATGATTGAATTTTATCCATAATGGTACACGTATAAAAACAGTCATAAATTTTGTGGTAAATGGAGCCATTGTTTTACGATAACACATTACAGCTTTGACTGCAGTTCTGTGATTCTTGGGTTCTGTAGAGTAGATCATTATATATACTGTAAGAAACCGCAATTTAAGACCACATATTAAAATAGAATCACATTTAAAAATTATAAAAATATATGACTATCACACAAACATAAAGAAAATCGATTATATTAATGAATGGCTCCATTTACAAAACCATCCCAGTGTGCTGAAGGTCATAATTGTTATATTAATCTGTGATATATTTGATTATTATATGAATCAGTGATACAAGCTATAGGCTGAGTCCATTTGCCTGATTAATCTTGGATTCTTAGACTGGTTTAGGATTCACAGACTAGTTTGGGATTCACAAACTGGTTTAGGATTCACAAACTGGTTTAGGATACTCAGACTGGTTTGGGATTCACAGACTGGTTTAGGATTCACAGACTGGTTTGGGATTCACAGACTGGTTTAGGATTCACAGACTGGTTTAGGATTCACAGAGAGGTTTGGGATTCTCAGACTGGTCTGGGATTCACAAACTTGTATGGGATTCTCAGACTGGTTTAGGATTCTCAGACAAGTTTGGGATTCACAGACTGGTTTAGGATTCACAGAAAGGTTTGCGATTCACAGACAGGATTGAGATTCACAGAAAGGATTGAGATTCACAGAAAGGTTTAGGATTCACAAACAGGTGTGAGATTCACAGACAGGTTTGGGATTCTCAGACAGGTATGGGATAGATCTGGGTGCTTTTGCTATCTGGGAATTTAACTACCATTTGAGATGAATTATTAAAAATAAGTTGAAAGATAATAGATATCATATTGATGGTCACACACATACACACATAGACATAACCAGTAAAATATACTTTAATATATCATAAATGCCACTCATCATATGTTTAGGTTTCTCTTTTTTCTCATGCAGAAAGTGATGGCAGCTCTCCGTGTATTTTTTTATTCGTAAAAGATCAAAAGATTTACTTTCTAGACATCCATGTTTGCTGGTAATTTCTATTTCGGAGCATGTGAATGCGTCAACGTCGTAATTACGATTTGGCAACTGGGAAATAAGAAGTTCCGAAGAGCACTTGAAGGCGGCAATAGCCTACAGAAATATACAAAACAAAATCGTTGGTCTAGATTTTTTAAATTAAATATTCAGTTAATTCATTAAAATAATTTTGATAATTATAATAAGAATTTTTTATTTTTTTTTGCTTGTCCCTTTAGGGGATCCGTAAAAAATGTCATAGCCCACGTCTAAAAATTATGTTTATTCATTGTGTTTTCTTGTCTACGTGGTCGCGGTCGTTCTTACAGGTCAATTCTTCATTTTTTTGCCTTGGCAAACTTGTTGATTACATTCCCCAAATTGAGATTTGGGTTGATTATGCTTCAAAAAGAAGTTTGTTAGTGGTTGCTAGGCTACACATGTTAGTTAGTGGTTGCTAGGCTACACATGTTAACGCAGCTTTTGTTTTCTCCCACTGTTTTTTTTGTTTACGTTTCGTAACTCGATTTTAGTTTAATTTCGCTAACTGACGTTGCAAACAAACATGTGTGCAATGTGCATTTGTGGAAGTCAATGTAGGCTAAAATTAATTATATTAATGCTAATATTTTTTCACATTTAAATAGCCTATAGGCTATAGCCTACATTTTGTTCAGTTATGCCTACACTGTTGATAATAATAATTTTTTGATTTAAATTTTATTTAAAATGTATGCGTTTGCCTCCAAGCGGCTGAGGGCCCGGCTCGTGGCATTTTGCCTCCAGGGGGGGCTAATGCACTCGCTACTGGCTTCACCAAATAAAAGTTTCAGTAATGATTGTTTTGATTGGCTGGTACACACCGCAATACTGACGGTTTGGATTGGTTGACACACACAGTCAATAACAATTTACCCCTGAGGGTGCCTTAGCTACAACATACCAATACAAACACAGTCAGCTTTACGAGAGCAATGTCACCTTGTATTATGGCGTTTAACCATGTCTCTCTCTCTCTCTCTCTCTCTCTCTCTCTCTCTCTCTCTCTCTCTCTCTCTCTCTCTCTCTCTCTCTCTCTCTCTCTCTCTCTCTCTCTCTCTCTCTCTCTCTCTCTCTCTCTCTCTCTCTCTCTCTTTTTTTCTCTCTCTCTCTCTCTCCCTTCCTCTGTTTATCTCCTGCCAACTGAAACACCTTGGTGTATCGGTGTATAAATGCCCAGGGGTGTGTTTCTAATCCCTCGCACTGAGATAAGCTTTGTAGAAGAGTCATATTTAGCACGCTTTCCTTTTTCAGCTACGCTCAGTGAAATTAACACTACATCAGATCAGGCATGTATACAGATCACGCATGTATCAGGCATGTATACATATCACGCATGTATCAGGCATGTATACATATCACGCATGTATACACATTTATCTTTATTCATGCTGGTCCATGAAGGAACATTTTCGCTCATCAATTGTAATGAAATATGAAGCTGAGCATGCATTCCTGTCCACGGTTAGATACAGTATTCATACATCCACACTGAGCATGCATTCCTGTCCACGGTTAGATACAGTATTCATACATCGACATACATTCTATGTCACTTCCATATTCCATTCAGAACACACCACTATCAAAATAAAAAACAAACTTCAGATTACACCAACAGTGTAAATAAAATACAGGCAAAATACAGGCTGTAAAATATTTTTGAGATATAATATAATTACATTCCCCATCCATCTCATTCATATGAAAACAGGTGTCCACTCCACATATGTTTGGGGTTAATAGAATAGAATAGAATAGAATAGAATAGAATAGAATAGAATAACTTTTATTTTCCGATTAAGGGAACTTCAGTTGTAGCCACCAGCAACAACAAAAAAGACATAGACAGTGGGGCAGATCCACAACACACAAACAAACATATCAAATAAAGACATTCAATAGAATCATTGCATTAATCAAACTAATAAAGTGAATTAAAGTGAAATACAGCCATGATTAAAAATAGCCCCGCAGTCCCGAGATGTCCAGTGTCATTAAGAGCAGTACAACACACAAACTCCGCCTCCATGACTTTTCTCCATTCACGCAGTGTTGCGGTCTCTGTACACTGTCGAAACCGAACTGCATCAACCTTTCCAGTCGTCGCCTCACTCCTCCCCCGCATTATCTTCTCCTTCCCTTCCCTGGTTGCCTTTTGAAGATTGCCTGCACTCCCCAATCAGTCCCAATCTTCAACTCTGGTGAAGAGCGATGGTAAACTTTTTTGCTGCAGATCCAACGGACATTCCCGAGCATATGTTGCGAATGCGTCTCCATGGTGACGATCACAAACGAAATTATCCGACTAAATACGAGAGAGCCTGTCTCCTCTGCAGCTGAGAGTAGCTTATCTTCTCAGTCTTAAAGAGGACCTGAAACACGGGGAAACTATGCCTTTCACATTGCTGCAGAAATTAACTCCACTCACACTCACTCAGACACACACACATGCACATACACACAGAAACACACACATATACACACTCATACGTGCACATACACGCACACACACAAGATAGACCAGAGCACACATGTTGTCATATGTGAGTTTCCACTGTGATGCTCTGTTTCAAAATTGGTTCAATGAAACCATTGCTTTTTTAATTTCTCAGTCATGCCAAGGGTGGCTGTGTCATTCAAAAAGACACTTCTCCCGCTGCTTGGCCAGAGAAAATATAATATGTGATGTACATGAGAATATGTGGCCTGATTAAGAGCAGAGAGCAGAATAATTTATTTTTGGTTTTACCTTTATTTTATTTTTTTACTCCCAATACATTTTTTTTTTTCTCCTGTTTGTTTTTATTTTACTCTTTACTACATTTTAGTAATTTTGAAAAATTTAAAATAACAATATTTGAGTCGGCCAGTACACTCAAACAATACTGATGCCTAAGTAATATAATGGCAAAAGTGTCTTTCATTTTTTACACCAGTGTATAATTGGCATTTATAATTTGTATTAATTTGTTGACTATTGTTTATTATTCAAAAGAAAAATGTCATTTTGGGATGAGAGTGTGTGGTTTTGAAAATAGTGCTTGATCTTGACAAGAGATACATGAAGTTTTGCAGAGATTTGACCGTGTGGGTTTTGTGTTTATAATTTGGAAAAATTAGTTTTCATTTCAGAAAATGTGTCTAAACAATTGAGAAAAACTGTAATTTGTTGACTAGTGTTTATTGTTTGAAGGAAAATTTTCATTTTGGGATGAGAGTGTATGGTTTTGAAAATAGTGCTTGAGATACATGAAGTTTTGCAGAGATTTGACTGTGTGGGTTTTGTGTTTATAATTGTAATACATTTGGATGGTTATAAGATGGACACAATTATGATCTTTCGGGTTTATATGCACTTCAACCAAAAATGCCTCTTTTTTCCAAATTCTATGTTTATCAACTGTCAAAAAAGTGTGACGTTGATTAGAAGGACAAGGTCGCTGTTTACAGAACAGTGGAATCTAATAAACTCCCCTAATAAATCTCCCTCTGCTGTAAGAAGCTTTATCAGATACAAGGTGACTTGCCAATACTTTTCAATGTTGTTTCCAAACTTCTTGTGCTTGGGGCGTAATCTAAAAATAGTTGTGATAATCCAATATAGCGTGCATAGAAATCATTGTGTGCGATTCACTGTGAAGAAGAAAAGGTCAGGAAACACAATGTTATTTACGGTGATATTTACCGCTGGCACAAATAAACAGCTGTTTAAGGCTGAATACAGGCACTACTGAATGAGCAGGGGGACATGCTAGCATACATGCATCACTAATGATTTAAGCAATTATCCCCACAGCTAATCAGTAGGACTACGCTTGAGAAGGCATAGAGCTCAATGCTACAGCCTCTGTTATGGATCGGGTAAAGCACAGGATATCAGCCACTGCTTCTGCTCACACCGCAGAGAGCAGGTCAGGCTCGCAGAGAGCAGGTCAGGCTCACAGAGAGCAGGTCAGGCTCGCAGAGAGCAGGTCAGGCTCGCAGAGAGCAGGTCAGGCTCGCAGAGAGCAGGTCAGGCTCACAAAGAGCAGGTCAGGCTCACAGAGAGCAGAACAGGCTCGCAGAGAGCAGGTCAGGCTCGCAGAGAGCAGGTCAGGCTCACAGAGAGCAGGTCAGGCTCACAGAGAGCAGGTCAGGCTCACAGAGAGCAGGTCAGGCTCACAGAGAGCAGGTCAGGCTCACAGAGAGCAGCTCAGGCTCGCAGAGAGCTGGTCAGGCTCGCAGAGAGCAGGTCAGGCTCGCAGAGAGCAGGTCAGGCTCACAGAGAGCAGGTCAGGCTCGCAGAGAGCAGGTCGCAGAGAGCAGGTCAGGCTCAAAGATACGAGTCAGAAGAACACACCTCATGTGCAGCTCAACAGCCAGACATGGAGGTGCAACACTGAGCAGTGGGAGGCGCTGGTGCTGTTATACCGGCTGACTGACAGACATGGAGGTGCAACACTGACCAGTGGGAGGCGCTGGTGCTGTTATACCGGCTGACAGCCAGACATGGAGGTGCAACACTGAAGAGCCAACGCCAGAGCCGACACCAAAGGGTCCTCCATCCCTCATAGTGCACTAAGCGATAATGGCCGAAGCCCAGTGCCCAACAAACCTTAGGTAACCAAAAATGCTATCGATCAACAATAAACAAAACAGATAGCTTCTTAAAATCGTACTGGTAGTTTATTTACACTTTTAGAAGTTTGCATTTTACATTATAGACATTTAGCAGACGCTCTTATCCAGAGCGACGTACATAGTGCATATTTGCGTACATAGTTGCAATAGACTTTTTTCTGGAATAAATCTTTCCAAAGTCACGCTGCAGTAACCTAGCCCAAACACAATCAGATCGGAATAAAACCTAGATGAGTGGCTCTTTTGATAACTTGTTTTGATTGGCTCCCTTTTGAAATTAAATTTAAAAAAAATTATGTGGAATGTAGCATCGCTACACCCGATGCTATTAGGAGTTATAAACAGCATATATTAGGAGTTATAAACAGCCTATATTAGGAGTTATAAACAGCATATATTAGGAGTTATAAACAGCCTATATTAGGAGTTATAAACAGCCTATATTAGGAGTTATAAACAGCCTATATTAAGAGTTATAAACAGCCTATCGGCTGAAAGCATAGGCTATATCATTGCTGCTAATGCCTAAAATTGTTTCTCTCTTCAAATATTCAAATATTTGTATTTGGGTAAATAACACAATTACAAAAAATAAACAAGCAAAGAAATGACGCTACAGTAGGCTTGTGTATATAGGCTAAAACTATAAAACTACTGTTAGAGTCTAAAGTATTTCCTCTAGAAAAATAAAACACATTTCAATCAATTTATATCTATTTTTATTTTGGGTAGACTATATAAAATAACAGTTTATATACATGATCACTGTCTCAGGATGCTAATGCAGTTTATATACATGATCACAGTCTCAGGATGCTAATGCAGTTTATATACATGATCACTGTCTCAGGATGCTAATGCAGTTTATATACATGATCACTGTCTCAGGATGCTAATGCAGTTTATATACATGATCACAGCCTCAGGATGCTAATGCAGTTTATATACATGATCACAGTCTCAGGATGCTAATGCAGTTTATATACATGATCACAGTCTCAGGATGCTAATGCAGTTTATATACATGATCACAGTCTCAGGATGCTAATGCAGTTTATATACATGATCACTGTCTCAGGATGCTAATGCAGTTTATATACATGATCACTGTCTCAGGATGCTAATGCAGTTTATATACATGATCACTGTCTCAGGATGCTAATGCAGTTTATATACATGATCACTGTCTCAGGATGCTAATGCAGTTTATATACATGATCGCTGTCTCAGGATGCTAATGCAGTTTATATACATGATCACTGTCTCAGGATGCTAATGCAGTTTATATACATGATCACTGTCTCAGGATGCTAATGCAGTTTATATACATGATCACTGTCTCAGGATGCTAATGCAGTTTATATACATGATCACTGTCTCAGGATGCTAATGCAGTTTATATACATGATCACTGTCTCAGGATGCTAATGCAGTTTATATACATGATCACTGTCTCAGGATGCTAATGCAGTTTATATACATGATCACTGTCTCAGGATGCTAATGCAGTTTATATACATGATCACTGTCTCAGGATGCTAATGCAGTTTATATACATGATCACTGTCTCAGGATGCTAATGCAGTTTATATACATGATCACTGTCTCAGGATGCTAATGCAGTTTATATACATGATCACAGTCTCAGGATGCTAATGCAGTTTATATACATGATCACTGTCTCAGGATGCTAATGCAGTTTATATACATGATCACAGTCTCAGGATGCTAATGCAGTTTATATACATGATCACTGTCTCAGGATGCTAATGCAGTTTATATACATGATCACTGTCTCAGGATGCTAATGCAGTTTATATACATGATCACTTTCTCAGGATGCTAATGCAGTTTATATACATGATCACTGTCTCAGGATGCTAATGCAGTTTATATACATGATCACTGTCTCAGGATGCTAATGCAGTTTATATACATGATCACTGTCTCAGGATGCTAATGCAGTTTATATACATGATCACTGTCTCAGGATGCTAATGCAGTTTATATACATGATCACTGTCTCAGGATGCTAATGCAGTTTATATACATGATCACTGTCTCAGGATGCTAATGCAGTTTATATACATGATCACTGTCTCAGGATGCTAATGCAGTTTATATACATGATCACTGTCTCAGGATGCTAATGCAGTTTATATACATGATCACTGTCTCAGGATGCTAATGCAGTTTATATACATGATCACTGTCTCAGGATGCTAATGCAGTTTATATACATGATCACTGTCTCAGGATGCTAATGCAGTTTATATACATGATCACTGTCTCAGGATGCTAATGCAGTTTATATACATGATCACTGTCTCAGGATGCTAATGCAGTTTATATACATGATCACTGTCTCAGGATGCTAATGCAGCTTATATACATGATCACTGTCTCAGGATGCTAATGCAGTTTATATACATGATCACTGTCTCAGGATGCTAATGCAGTTTATGTACATGATCACTGTCTCAGGATGCTAATGCAGTTTATATACATGATCACTGTCTCAGGATGCTAATGCGCTCGTTATGCTAATGCAGTCAATGCGGCTCCCGGAGGAGAGAAGTAACGATTCACACTTGGGTACCAACGCCAAATAGCGTTCAATGTGGTTGTTAAAGGGGGCTGATAAAAAAAAAAATATATATATATATTTAACTCAGTTTTTTAAGTAGAATTTTTTAATTATAACAACATAGGCATTTGCAGTAGAACTATTTAGAAAAAGTCAGGGCAGGATAGAAATGGATTCAATTATTCAAAATTTTAAATCACAAAACCAATTGGCATGGCACTTGGTGGTTCTTGTGTTAACAGATACCAGAGCGTGGGGCACATCCACACACTAGAACAGAGCCTTAACGGCTACCAAACTATGGGGCCCACCCACACACTGGAACAGAGCCTTAATGGATACTAGACTATGGGGCCCATCCACACACTGGAGCAGAGCCTTAATGGATACTAGACTATGGGGCCCATCCACACACTGGAGCAGAGCCTTAATGGATACCAGACTATGGGGCCCATCCACACACTGGAACAGAGCCTTAACCAGACTATGGGGCCCATCCGCACACTGGAACAGAGCCTTAACCAGACTATGGGGCCCATCCATACACTGGAACAGAGCCTTAATGGATACCAGACTATGGGGCCCATCCATTAAATGAAGCATATAGAAGCATCACATTTTGAGCCAGTGTGTGCACCTGTGAGGATCCAGGACTAGAGTGAGCTCTGTGCTTAGAGATGGAAAATTGCAGTAAAAACATCAGGATCTGTCCTTTGAGCTCTGCTTATTTCTGTCATTTGAGTCTTGATTAGTATTTGAGTGGTGAACTGCCTCAGGATCGAATTTATTTTGGACTGAAATTCTTCCTAAGAATTGATCCCTCTGTAGAACAGCCAATGCAAGCTTTTTGCTATAAAGTGACTGATTGTTGCACCGTGGTCATGGCGATCGAGGCAGAAAAATGACATTTGACAGATTGGATGGGGGATGAAACCTGAGACTCTCTTCTGAAAAGGAAACACAAGCACACACACATAAACACATATACATCCACACGTGCGCACATACACACACACATATGAGGGGCCGTTTAGGCCATAATTCATACTCACTCTCACATACATATATACTCTCTCTCACATACATATATACTCTCTCTCACATACATATATACTCACTCTCATATACATATATACTCTCTCTCACATACATATATACTCTCTCTCACATACATATATACTCACTCTCATATACATATATACTCTCTCTCACATACATATATACTCTCACATACATATATACTCACTCTCACATACATATATACTCTCTCTCACATACATACATACTCTCTCTCACATACATACATACTCTCACACATACATACATACTCTCTCACACATGCATATATACTCTCTCTCACATACATATATACTCTCTCTCTCTCACATACATACATACTCTCTCTCACATACATATATACTCTCTCTCACATACATACATACTCTCTCACACATACATATATACTCTCTCTCACATACATACATACTCTCTCACACATACATACATACTCTCTTACACATACATACATACTCTCTTACACATACATATATACTCTCACACATACATATTCTCACTCTCACATACATATATTACCACTTCCACATAAAAATATTTATGTATGTATGAAATAAAAAGTATAGTGGAAACGGAAGGCACTTACATGAAAAGGAAGTCACTTACATGAAATGGAAAGATTGTGATTGGCTCAGAAGCTGGCTGGTACCATAGATATAAACAACTACTAGATTCATTATTTGCCCTGTTAAGTTACGTCTGCACTGCTACCATAATATGTTATACAGACTCTTGTCCAGTTCCCACGCACCATGGAGAGGGAAGACCAGAGACATGTATTACAACAGGAAATCGGAGTAGTGCATAATATACTATCGCTGCCTAAAACAGGCAGTGTATTGTCCTCATCTATTGAGGCCAGGTCAGTGCTGTATCATTCTGCGCCGTCTCACAGCGAGATGAGAGCGCTAGCATTAACTCTAGTGTAGCTACCTCAAGAATCCTCAGCAGGCCAGCTTGGACTTGCTCGGAGACAGTCTGCAGTCCTGCACGATATAACACTCCACAACACTTTGGCAACTGACTCTCGGTCGAGGAAAAGGTATCAACTAACGTTAGCTTGCTACCAAGTTTAATCACTGTGCAAACAGACCAATGAACCGTTATCATTTCGTAATCACGTAGTAATGCTAAAAGATAATCACACCACTTGCTAACGTTAGCTAACTAACCAACACAAGCAAAACGGCCTTGGCTACTTAGATTTGCATTAAACAAGCTAACGTTAGAAAGTGATGTGATTCTTTTTTTTAGCATTAGCTAGTACATGATTACCAAATTATAACGGTTCACTTGTCTGTTTGCGCAGTGAATGAACTTAGTAGCAAGCTAATGCTAGTTGTTACCTTTTCCTCTGCCGAGAGTCCCCTGTAGCTTAGCTCAGTAGGCTAAGCTACAGGGCTGATGTTGGCCTCTCAAGAAGCACTGACTGTTTCAGGTGACGATAATATAATATTTATGGATTACTCCGATTGCCGGTTGGAGGCTAATAACTTTACTGGTCTGCCCCCTCCATGGTGCTCGGACGCTGGACAACAGCCTACCAGCCGTGGATATAAAAACGTAGATCTATGGCATCAGCTGCTGTGTAACGTTTCAGCGATACTAATATTGAAGAACTATGTAGGCTATGTAAAAAGAAACAATCATGCATTACTTTTTTTTAGTTGTGTGAAAGTGTCCACATTCTGGAATGAGTTAAATAGCCTGGCCACCGTCGGGCGGTCAAGATTCACGTAAACAAACGGTAGTGTATTGACGGATGCAGACTTCCTCCGGTAAAAATTACTGTAACTCGCTTAATTCGCAACTAATTTGAAACATTTTATAAACATGATAAATGTCTGCATAACACATGTTAACCTGAATTCCAAATTTCTCACAACATATACGTATTTGTAAAACGCCCTTTGAACTATTATGCTAAAGTTGTCAAAATGTTGTCAGAGCTAAGGATGATTTTATTGTTTAAAGCTGCTAGAAAGCAGTAGATGGTGGTTCTTAATTATTAGCTTGGTAGCTCTGATTATTATAACTGTATTAGGCCAGCTGCAAATCTTGGATGTAGTTTGAATCGCAAATGGAGAGCGATTTTCCAGCTTGGAAGCAAAGTGGTGGAAGTCAGATCGCCGAGCTAACAAGGCGTCGTATGACATGGGTATCGGCTGGAAGACGTGCAAAATATTACATTTCCACGAAGGTGTGCTCACCACATATACATAATATGACAATGAGCATAGTAGATTCTAATGTAAAACCACAAGTGTGCTTAGAGTGTAATGCTGTGTAAAATGCAATAAACGATGTACAATTAATACAATTCTGAATGTCTTTATTTAGCAAAAAAGAAATTACTTGCATGAAATGTACAAATGGATAATATAATTTGTTTTGGGAAGTAGTACAATGAAGTTCACAGTGCAACTGGTAGTAGCCCAGATAGCAAGGAAACATTGAATCAATGTTGAATTAAGAGCTGAAAACGCCCCAAAACAAATAAGTGCTTCAATAGGCACAACAAAGAACATACGTGGTCAGTCTTTCTTTAAGGCTTCACTGTCGGTTACAGTTCTGTTCCACTGTTGTTTGCATTTGTGACAAAACCAGCGGCCATTTGCAGCAGGTGCATGAGTCCAACACAACCAAGGTGGTTACACTTTAACATAACATAACATAAGGTATCACCTTAACATAACAGCTAACGTTAAAGTTACCGTTAATGTTTATAGTTTGCTTCTGCAAAAATGGCAGATAATACCGACAACACAAGGCTGTTTATACGCAGATCGCGGCCGTGCAGATTTGCATAGGGCAACTGAGGATCTGTTTGTAATACAATTATCTATGGTACCGGCCAGCTTCTGAGCCAATCACAATCTTTCCATTTCATGTAAGTGACTTCCTTTTCATGTAAGTGCCTTCCGTTTCCACTATACTTTTTATTTCATACATACATAAATATTTTTATGTGGAAGTGGTAATATATGTATGTTAGAGTGAGAATATTTGTGTGTGAGAGTATATATGTATGTGTAAGAGAGTATGTATGTATGTGTGAGAGAGTATATATGTATGTGAGAGAGAGTATATATGTATGTGAGAGAGAGTATGTATGTATGTGTGAGAGAGTATGTATGTATGTGAGAGAGAGTATATATGTATATGAGAGTGAGTATATATGTATGTAAGAGAGAGTATATATGTATGTGTGAGAGAGTATGTATGTATGTGAGAGAGAGTATATATGTATGTATGAGAGAGTATGTATGTATGTGTGAGAGAGTATGTATGTATGTGAGAGAGAGTATATATGTATGTGAGAGAGAGTATATATGTATGTGAGAGAGAGTATATATGTATGTGTGAGAGAGTATATATGTATGTAAGAGAGAGTATATATGTATGTGAGAGAGAGTATATATGTATGTGAGAGAGAGTATATATGTATGTGTGAGAGAGTATGTATGTATGTGTGAGAGAGTATATATGTATGTGAGAGAGTATATATGTATGTGAGAGAGAGTATATATGTATGTGAGAGAGTATATATGTATGTGAGAGAGAGTATATATGTATGTGAGAGAGAGTATATATGTATGTGAGAGAGAGTATGAATTATGGCCTAAACGGCCCCTCATACACACAAACACACACACACACACATACACACACGCAAACACACATACACACACATACACACACGCAAACACACACATATACACACATATCACATATACACACACGCACACATACACACACACACACACACACACACACACACACATATCACATATACACACATAAACACACATACACACACAAATACACACATACAGTATACACACACACACACACACACACACACATACAAACAAACACACACATTTACACACACATACAGGTACATTATATATGTACATATATATTTTATTAAAATATGTCCTGCAGTCCCTGTCTTGAATAGCAATCTTTCACCCAAAAATAAATGATTTCATATCAAACATCAAAAGCAACCAATTTTACTGTATTAAAGTTTTTCTCAATTGTTTAGACATATTTTCTGAAATGAAAACTAACAAAACAAAACCCACACGGTCAACTCTTTCTGCAAAACTTTATATATCTCTTGTCAAGATCAAGCACTATTTTCAAAACCATACACTCTCATCCCAAAATTAATTTTTTTCTACAAATAATAAACACTAGTCAACAAATTAATACAAATTATTAATGCCAATTACACACTGGTGTAAAAAATTAAAGACACTATCACCATTATATTAGTTTGGCAGTATTGTTTGAGTGCACTCAAATATTGTTATTTTTTATTTTTCCAAATTACAAAAATGTAGTAGAGAGTCAAATTAAAATGAACAGGAGAAAAACAAAACAAATTTTAAAAAAACTACTGTACTGGGAGTAAACAAAAAATATAAAAGTAAAACCTGTCATGGTTTCTCAGCCTGCCCTTCTCTCATTGTCCACTTCCCTGGGGAGCGCTCATGTTGCGTCTCTTCTCTTTGTTTTCCTTGTCCATTTCGTGTTTTGGGTTTTCAGCTCAGTGTTTTCACCTGTTCCGTGTTTCCTGTCATTATTTAAACCTCGCGTCACCGTTGTTAGACGCTTCCATATTGCCTATCTTTTGACAAGGAAAGCCGGTATTTTCGGACATTAAGCGTCGACCGTATCACCTCAACTTGTTGTGGCTCCACGGGACAAGGGTGCATGTGTTCAAGAGTTTGCTAGAAACTTAGTTTAGGCTAGTCGTTTCTATCCTGTCTCTTTATTTCACCCCTGTCTCTTGTCTTTGACAGATTGTCTTCGCTGTATCTATTACCTCTTGTTTTTGTGTTTCGGCTCCCTCGTTGTGAGCTATAGGGTTTTTCTTTGTTGTTTGTTCTAATATCTCGTTAAGAGTTTTTCGCCCTCTTCGGGTCGCTTTCAGTTGTAGCGGTTTCCCTCCTGGTGTGGAGGTTTATTATTTTGGTGTATTATCATTATTGCCTGTTTGCGGGGTTTCCTCCCGCTTTGTGGTGTTCAGTCGAGCACTTTTTGAAACCACTGTCGCGTCTGGTCCTCGTTCCCACGCTACCCCTTACAAAACCAAAAAGAAATGAGTCTGGTCTCTGCTCTTGATCAGGCCACATATTCTCTTGTACATTATACATTTGTGATGGCCAATGTGACATAACAAACAAATGTTTCGAATTTTTTTTAAACAGTATATAGTGGAGATGGGGTGGAAGTTTAGAGATCCCGCCGTCTGTTTCCACCCCCAGAAGGTCGTCTGGCATTTCTATAGAAAATACATGAGGTCATTGGTTAGGTTCTTTTTTACTCTGTCATACTGTACTTAACAAAGTACGTACCTATATTGTTTGTACAATAAGGAGCATACACCTAATACTGTAGGACTACATTGTATTGTAGTGTGATGCAGAATGATGTGCAACTACAGTCTAGTGTAGAAAGTTGAAGACATATCTGTTCTCCAGTCTGAATGTCTGTATTATGGACGCTACTGTGGAGCGACTCAGGTTGGGCTCTTAGCCCAGCCTCCCTCATCGACAGGCTATGATTTACAACATGATCCACCAAAGTGGCTCTAATGCCATCAGAAATGAGTCTCCGTCTATTGCCTGGTTCTGGTTCTGGTCCTTGTCTTTGTACTCGTCTTCTCTCTCTTCCTCTCTCTCTTCATCTTTCTCTCGCTCCCACTGCCTCCATGTTCTCACAAAAGAGGTGAGCTTACCTGAGGCCTATTTGTAGTGCTAAGGCTCAGACTGATTGGTGTGTGTGTGTGTGTGTGTGTGTGTGTGGGTGTCGCCAATTTCAGGTAGTGTTTTTCATTTTGAATAGAAGTGTTTTTCCAATGATTGCAAGAGATTTCATTTTTGAATGAAGTGTCTAATATAAGAAACAATGTGTAGTGTGTGTGTGTGGGTGTGTGGGTGTGTAGTGTTTTACAAGAAGTGTGTTGCAGAACTGCAAACAAAGTGCAAAGCAGAAAATGTGTTTGTACTTTTGGTGCCTTTGTTTAAGAAATGGTTATAAAAAGGGAAGGTTTTGATGCTTTTGTCTAAAGCATTCACTGTTAGTGTGGAAGCAACGGATAAAAACTGTAAGTGCCAAACCAAAAACGACCCAGGAAAAGGAGGTGAAAAGCTCAAGAAGAGCAGCAGATACAAATAAGCCCCGAGCTCAATAAACAAGCTCGGAAAAGGGGCAGATAGAAAAGGGGCAGATAGAAAAGGGGCAGATAGAAAAGGGGCAGATAGAAACGGGGAAGATAGAAAAGGGGCAGATAGAAAAGGGGCAGATAGAAACGGGGCAGATAGAAAAGGGGCAGATAGAAAAGGGGAAGATAGAAAAGGGTCAGATAGAAAAGGGGCAGATAGAAAAGGGGGAGATAGAACAGATAGAAAAGGGGCAGATAGAAAAGGGGCAGATAGAAAAGGGGCAAATAGAAACGAAGATAAATGAGAAAAACCTCCGGCACCTCAGACTATAAACGGCCAAAATAAGTTCCTAACACTCTACGAGGCAAGTCCCGCGTGTCGATTAACTAATAAAAGCTGAACAAGCATTTGCCTTAGATCCTATACCTGTTACCTGGCTTAGATCCTATACCTGTTACCTGGCTTTGATCCTATACCTGTTACCTGGCTTTGATCCTATACCTGTTACCTGGCTTAGATCCTATACCTGTTACCTGGCTTTGATTCTATACCTGTTACCTGGCTTAGATCCTATACCTGTTACCTGGCTTTGATCCTATACCTGTTACCTGGCTTTGATCCTATACCTGTTACCTGGCTTTGATCCTATACCTGTTACCTGGCTTTGATCCTATACCTGTTACCTGGCTTAGATCCTATACCTGTTACCTGGCTTTGATCCTATACCTGTTACCTGGCTTAGATCCTATACCTGTTACCTGGCTTTGATCCTATACCTGTTACCTGGCTTAGATCCTATACCTGTTACCTGGCTTTGATCCTATACCTGTTACCTGGCTTTGATCCTATACCTGTTACCTGGCTTAGATCCTATACCTGTTACCTGGCTTTGATCCTATACCTGTTACCTGGCTTTGATCCTATACCTGTTACCTGGCTTAGATCCTAAACCTGTTACCTGGCTTTGATCCTATACCTGTTACCTGGCTTAGATCCTATACCTGTTACCTGGCTTAGATCCTATACCTGTTACCTGGCTTAGATCCGATACCTGTTACCTGGCTTTGATCCTATACCTGATACCTGGCTTTGATCCTATACCTGTTACCTGGCTTAGATCCTATACCTGTTACCTGGCTTTGATCCTATACCTGTTACCTGGCTTTGATCCTATACCTGATAGCTGGCTTTGATCCTATACCTGTTACCTGGCTTTGATCCGATACCTGTTACCTGGCTTAGATCCTATACCTGTTACCTGGCTTTGATCCTATACCTGTTACCTGGCTTTGATCATATACCTGTTACCTGGCTTATATCCTATACCTGTTACCTAGCTTAGATCCTATACCTGATACCTGGCTTTGATCCTATACCTGTTACCTGGCTTTGATCCTATACCTGTTACCTGGCTTAGATCCTATACCTGTTACCTGGCTTTGATCCTATACCTGTTACCTGGCTTAGATCCTATACCTGTTACCTGGCTTTGATCCTATACCTGATACCTGGCTTTGATCCTATACCTGTTACCTGGCTTTGATCCTATACCTGTTACCTGGCTTTGATCCTATACCTGTTACCTGGCTTTGATCCTATACCTGTTACCTGGCTTTGATCCTATACCTGTTACCTGGCTTTGATCCTATACCTGTTACCTGGCTTAGATCCTATACCTGTTACCTGGCTTTGATCCTATACCTGTTACCTGGCTTTGATCCTATACCTGTTACCTGGCTTTGATCCTATACCTGTTACCTGGCTTTGATCCTATACCTGTTACCTGGCTTTGATCCTATACCTGTTACCTGGCTTTGATCCTATACCTGTTACCTGGCTTTGATCCTATACCTGTTACCTGGCTTTGATCCTATACCTGTTACCTGGCTTAGATCCTATACCTGTTACCTGGCTTTGATCCTATACCTGTTACCTGGCTTAGATCCTATACCTGTTACCTGGCTTTGATCCTATACCTGTTACCTGGCTTTGATCCTATACCTGTTACCTGGCTTTGATCCTATACCTGTTACCTGGCTTTGATCCTATACCTGTTACCTGGCTTTGATCCTATACCTGTTACCTGGCTTTGATCCTATACCTGTTACCTGGCTTTGATCCTATACCTGTTACCTGGCTTTGATCCTATACCTGTTACCTGGCTTTGATCCTATACCTGTTACCTGGCTTTGATCCTATACCTGTTACCTGGCTTTGATCCTATACCTGTTACCTGGCTTTGATCCTATACCTGTTACCTGGCTTTGATCCTATACCTGTTACCTGGCTTTGATCCTATACCTGATACCTGGCTTTGATCCTATACCTGTTACCTGGCTTTGATCCTATACCTGTTACCTGGCTTTGATCCTATACCTGTTACCTGGCTTAGATCCTATACCTGTTACCTGGCTTTGATCCTATACCTGTTACCTGGCTTTGATCCTATACCTGTTACCTGGCTTAGATCCTATACCTGTTACCTGGCTTTGATCCTATACCTGTTACCTGGCTTAGATCCTATACCTGTTACCTGGCTTTGATCCTATACCTGTTACCTGGCTTTGATCCTATACCTGTTACCTGGCTTAGATCCTATACCTGTTACCTAGCTTAGATCCTATACCTGATACCTGGCTTTGATCCTATACCTGTTACCTGACTTTGATCCTATACCTGTTACCTGGCTTAGATCCTATACCTGTTACCTGGCTTTGATCCTATACCTGTTACCTGGCTTTGATCCTATACCTGTTACCTGGCTTTGATCCTATACCTGTTACCTGGCTTAGATCCTATACCTGTTACCTGGCTTTGATCCTATACCTGTTACCTGGCTTAGATCCTATACCTGTTACCTAGCTTAGATCCTATACCTGATACCTGGCTTTGATCCTATACCTGTTACCTGGCTTTGATCCTATACCTGTTACCTGGCTTTGCGTAGAAAAACAAACACAGAAGCGAAGAACCAGGAAATAGCTGGGCTTAAATAACCAGCTGACGCCGGGACAGGTGGAACAAATAATTGCAGGAGAGAAAAAAAACACGGCAAGGGCGCCGTCCCGCGGACCCGAAAAAAAAGGTCCGCAGAGCAGGGCAAGCGAGCTGCAAAACCGTGACAACATCTATGTTAACATATCTTTTCTCTGGCTAAACAGTGGGAGAAGTGTCTTTTGGAATAACACAGCCACCTTTGGCATGTCTGAGAAATTATGAAACAATGGTTTCATTGAACTAACTTTGAAACAGAACATCACAGTGGAAACTCACATTGTCTCATATGACACATGTGAGCTGCTCTGGTCTATCTTGTGTGTGTGTGTGTGTGTGTGTGTGTGTGTGTGTGTGTGTGTGTGTGTGTGTGTGTGTGTGTGTGTGTGTGTGTGTGTGTGAGTGTGTGTATGTGTGTGTGTGTGTGTGTCTGTGTGAGTGTGTGTGTGTCTGTGTGAGTGTGAGTGTGTGTATGTGTGTGTGTGTGTGTCTGTGTGTGTGTCTGTGTGAGTGTGTGTGTGGAGCTAATTTCTGCAGCACTGCGAAAGGCATATTTCCCCCGTGTTTCCTTCAAATACATGTAATAAACACTAGCCAACAAATAAATACAAATCATAAATGCCAATTACACACTGGTGTTAAAAATGAAAGACACTATTATCATTATATTACTTAGCCATCAGTATTGTTTGAGTGTACTGGCCAATGCAAATATTGTTATTTTCTATTTTTCCAATTTACAAAAATGTAGTAGAGTAAAATAAATAAAAAATTTAAAAGTCTGGTCTCTGTTCTTGATCAGGCCACATATTTATTATTATATGTTCTCTGGCCAAGCAGTGGGAGAAGTGTGTTTGGAATGACACAGCCAAGAAATGACAAAGACTGAGAAATCAAAAAGCAATGGTTTCATTGAACTATCTTCGAAACAGAGCATCACGGAAGAAACTCACATATGACAACACGTGTGAGCTGCTCTGGTCTATCTTGTGTGTGTGTGTGTGTGTGTGTGTGTGCACATGTGTGAGTGTGTATTTGAGTGTGTTTCTGTGTGTATGGGCATGTGTGTGTATGTGTGAATGTGTGTGGAGCTCATTTCTGCAGCACTGCAATATTTCCCGCGTGTTTCAGGTCCTCTTTAAGGCTGGTAAGATGCTAAGACTGTGCTCAGCTGCTCTGCACTTCAGAGGGGACAGGCTCTTTGGTATTTGCTACATCTAGGGGTGGCTTTGCTAAGCACACAAAGAATAATGCCAGCCTAGCTTATGTACACTATGCTGTCTGTATTGTGGTCCTCTTGTAGTAGTATAAATTAGATACTCTGCAGTACAGGAATCACTGAGTATTGATATGTTACAGTAAATAACAATAGAGCAGGTCTACCTATTCTCATTTCTAAATGTCCATCAGCACATACTGGAGAGCTCACATTTTCCCCTTTTATTTGTGCTAAATTGCTGATTGCTGATTGAATAATTAATTCAACTAGTGTTTCACTTGTGAAAAATGTGAGTGTTAATTGATATTGGAGTTTATAGTTTTCAATGGTAGTGTTTTTCACATGAAAACAACAGACATACTTTTAATGTCTAAACAATTGAGAAAAACTGTAATCAAATGAGAATAGGATGCAAAAAATACTGTGTGAAATGCACTTCTCTAAGTCACTTTGACTAAAATACTGTGTGAAATGCACTTCTCTAAGTCACTTTGACTAAAATACTGTGTGAAATGCACTTCTCTAAGTCACTTTGACTAAAATACTGTGTGAAATACACTTCTCTAAGTCACTTTGACTAAAATACTGTGTGAAATGCACTTCTCTAAGTCACTTTGACTAAAATACTGTGTGAAATGCACTTCTCTAAGTCACTTTGACTAAAATACTGTGTGAAATACACTTCTCTAAGTCACTTTAACTAAAATACTGTGTGAAATACACTTCTCTAAGTCACTTTGACTAAAATACTGTGTGAAATACACTTCTCTAAGTCACTTTGACTAAAATACTGTGTGAAATGCACTTCTCTAAGTCACTTTGACTAAAATACTGTGTGAAATGCACTTCTCTAAGTCACTTTGACTAAAATACTGTGTGAAATACACTTCTCTAAGTCACTTTAACTAAAATACTGTGTGAAATACACTTCTCTAAGTCACTTTGACTAAAATACTGTGTGAAATGCACTTCTCTAAGTCACTTTGACTAAAATACTGTATGAAATACACTTCTCTAAGTCACTTTAACTAAAATACTGTGTGAAATACACTTCTCTAAGTCACTTTGACTAAAATACTGTGTGAAATGCACTTCTCTAAGTCACTTTGACTAAAATACTGTGTGAAATACACTTCTCTAAGTCACTTTGACTAAAATACTGTGTGAAATGCACTTCTCTAAGTCACTTTAACTAAAATACTGTGTGAAATACACTTCTCTAAGTCACTTTGACTAAAATACTGTGTGAAATACACTTCTCTAAGTCACTTTGACTAAAATACTGTGTGAAATGCACTTCTCTAAGTCACTTTAACTAAAATACTGTGTGAAATGCACTTCTCTAAGTCACTTTAACTAAAATACTGTGTGAAATGCACTTCTCTAAGTCACTTTAACTAAAATACTGTGTGAAATGCACTTCTCTAAGTCACTTTAACTAAAATACTGTGTGAAATGCACTTCTCTAAGTCACTTTAACTAAAATACTGTGTGAAATGCACTTCTCTAAGTCACTTTAACTAAAATACTGTGTGAAATGCACTTCTCTAAGTCACTTTGACTAAAATACTGTGTGAAATGCACTTCTCTAAGTCACTTTAACTAAAATACTGTGTGAAATGCACTTCTCTAAGTCACTTTAACTAAAATACTGTGTGAAATGCACTTCTCTAAGTCACTTTGACTAAAATACTGTGTGAAATGCACTTCTCTAAGTCACTTTAACTAAAATACTGTGTGAAATGCACTTCTCTAAGTCACTTTAACTAAAATACTGTGTGAAATGCACTTCTCTAAGTCACTTTAACTAAAATACTGTGTGAAATGCACTTCTCTAAGTCACTTTAACTAAAATACTGTGTGAAATGCACTTCTCTAAGTCACTTTAACTAAAATACTGTGTGAAATGCACTTCTCTAAGTCACTTTAACTAAAATACTGTGTGAAATGCACTTCTCTAAGTCACTTTAACTAAAATACTGTGTGAAATGCACTTCTCTAAGTCACTTTAACTAAAATACTGTGTGAAATGCACTTCTCTAAGTCACTTTAACTAAAATACTGTGTGAAATGCACTTCTCTAAGTCACTTTAACTAAAATACTGTGTGAAATGCACTTCTCTAAGTCACTTTAACTAAAATACTGTGTGAAATACACTTCTCTAAGTCACTTTGACTAAAATACTGTGTGAAATACACTTCTCTAAGTCACTTTAACTAAAATACTGTGTGAAATACACTTCTCTAAGTCACTTTAACTAAAATACTGTGTGAAATACACTTCTCTAAGTCACTTTAACTAAAATACTGTGTGAAATGCACTTCTCTAAGTCACTTTAACTAAAATACTGTGTGAAATGCACTTCTCTAAGTCACTTTAACTAAAATACTGTGTGAAATGCACTTCTCTAAGTCACTTTGACTAAAATACTGTGTGAAATACACTTCTCTAAGTCACTTTGACTAAAATACTGTGTGAAATGCACTTCTCTAAGTCACTTTGACTAAAATACTGTGTGAAATACACTTCTCTAAGTCACTTTAACTAAAATACTGTGTGAAATACACTTCTCTAAGTCACTTTAACTAAAATACTGTGTGAAATGCACTTCTCTAAGTCACTTTGATTAAAATACTGTGTGAAATGCACTTCTCTAAGTCACTTTGACTAAAATACTGTGTGAAATACACTTCTCTAAGTCACTTTAACTAAAATACTGTGTGAAATGCACTTCTCTAAGTCACTTTGACTAAAATACTGTGTGAAATACACTTCTCTAAGTCACTTTGACTAAAACACTGTGTGAAATACACTTCTCTAAGTCACTTTAACTAAAATACTGTGTGAAATACACTTCTCTAAGTCACTTTAACTAAAATACTGTGTGAAATACACTTCTCTAAGTCACTTTAACTAAAATACTGTGTGAAATGCACTTCTCTAAGTCACTTTAACTAAAATACTGTGTGAAATGCACTTCTCTAAGTCACTTTAACTAAAATACTGTGTGAAATGCACTTCTCTAAGTCACTTTGACTAAAATACTGTGTGAAATACACTTCTCTAAGTCACTTTGACTAAAATACTGTGTGAAATGCACTTCTCTAAGTCACTTTGACTAAAATACTGTGTGAAATACACTTCTCTAAGTCACTTTAACTAAAATACTGTGTGAAATACACTTCTCTAAGTCACTTTAACTAAAATACTGTGTGAAATGCACTTCTCTAAGTCACTTTGATTAAAATACTGTGTGAAATGCACTTCTCTAAGTCACTTTGACTAAAATACTGTGTGAAATACACTTCTCTAAGTCACTTTAACTAAAATACTGTGTGAAATGCACTTCTCTAAGTCACTTTAACTAAAATACTGTGTGAAATGCACTTCTCTAAGTCACTTTGACTAAAATACTGTGTGAAATGCACTTCTCTAAGTCACTTTGACTAAAATACTGTGTGAAATACACTTCTCTAAGTCACTTTAACTAAAATACTGTGTGAAATGCACTTCTCTAAGTCACTTTAACTAAAATACTGTGTGAAATGCACTTCTCTAAGTCACTTTGACTAAAATACTGTGTGAAATACACTTCTCTAAGTCACTTTAACTAAAATACTGTATGAAATACACTTCTCTAAGTCACTTTGACTAAAATACTGTGTGAAATACACTTCTCTAAGTCACTTTAACTAAAATACTGTATGAAATGCACTTCTCTAAGTCCATCCATCCATCTTCGCCCGCTTATCCGAAATCGGGTCGCGGAGGTAGCAGTTCCAGCACTTCTCTAAGTCACTTTGACTAAAATACTGTATGAAATACACTTCTCTAAGTCACTTTGACTAAAATACTGTGTGAAATACACTTCTCTAAGTCACTTTGACTAAAATACTGTGTGAAATGCACTTCTCTAAGTCACTTTGACTAAAAGAGTCTCGTCAAATGATTAAATTGTAAATTGTAAATAAACAAAATCATAATTTTCTAAAGTGGGCAGACTATCACATATTACATTGATAATTTGACTATCATCACGTCTAAAGGCTCTTTTCCATTTTCAGAACAACGCATCAGTATTTCTGAGCATGGATCCCAGGTTGTGTGGCCTGTAAGAGAAGGACAGTATTTCTGAACATGGATCCCAGGTTGTGTGGCCCGTAAGAGAGAGACAGTATTTCTGAACATGGATCCCAGGTTGTGTGGCCCGTAAGAGAGAGACAGTATTTCTGAGCATGGATCCCAGGTTGTGTGGCCCGTAAGAGAGAGACAGTATTTCTGAGCATGGATCCCAGGTTGTGTGGCCCGTAAGAGAGAGACAGTATTTCTGAACATGGATCCCAGGTTGTGTGGCCCGTAAGAGAGGGACAGTATTTCTGAACATGGATCCCAGGTTGTGTGGCCCGTAAGAGAGAGACAGTATTTCTGAACATGGATCCCAGGTTGTGTGGCCCGTAAGAGAGAGACAGTATTTCTGAGCATGGATCCCAGGTTGTGTGGCCCGTAAGAGAGGGACAGTATTTCTGAACATGGATCCCAGGTTGTGTGGCCCGTAAGAGAAGGACAGTATTTCTGAACATGGATCCCAGGTTGTGTGACCCGTAAGAGAGAGACAGTATTTGTGAACATGGATCCCAGGTTGTGTGACCCGTAAGAGAGAGACAGTATTTGTGAACATGGATCGCAGGTTGTGTGGCCCGTAAGAGAGAGACAGTATTTCTGAGCATGGATCCCAGGTTGTGTGGCCTGTAAGAGAGGGACAGTATTTCTGAACATGGATCCCAGGTTGTGTGGCCCGTAAGAGAGAGACAGTATTTCTGAGCATGGATCCCAGGTTGTGTGGCCCATAAGAGAGGGACAGTATTTCTGAACATGGATCTGAGTTGTATGGTGCGTAAGAGAGAGACAGTATTTGTGAACATGGATCCCAGGTCGTGTGGCCCATAAGAGAGGGACAGTATTTCTGAACATGGATCCCAGGTTGTGTGGCCCATAAGAGAGGGACAGTATGCCTACACTGGCTGGATACTACATCTCAAAGATAAGATTTGTGAGACTCGACAGACGAGCACTAAGTTATGTAGGTGTCAGTTCTGCTGTCCTTAGCATTTTAAGGGGAAATGATCAGTGAAATTATCACTGGTTTGCCTGTGGTGATGAAGCTCTGTGGCGTTTCTGGGAACGGTCTCTCACTGTGGCAGTCGACTCATGTAAAGTTATTTGACATATAACAGACAGCCTGCGTAGCTGTACTGTTAGTAGGTGTTTAATGAGCATTCATATGTAATATGAATAATTTAATAAAGGCAATGACAGTGCAGAACAGTTTAATTTCACATGGGGGCTTACGCTGCTCTCACCGTCAATCTGAATCACACAATTCAGCCAATTTTTCTGACTAGTTTGATAAATGTGACGAGGTGGGGGTACCTCTGCTCCCCCCTTCAGAACAGTATTATCTCCATAGCAACCTGTGGCCCAAAACACTCCCCCAGCCCAAACCTTCATCATAGAGGATTTATGCTGATAATAGAGTGTACATGTTGAGAGTATATATGTTGATATTTTATTGTATATGTGGGGGAGAAGACGACAGCCTCCACGTGGCCTTCCCTGTGAGTAGCAAGAGATGGTGCAAGAGATGGTGCAAGACCAACTTGCGAAAAACCAACTTGTGAAACTAATGTCGCCAACCAAACGTCGAGCTGGCAGACCTAGGAACGGCAGACGGGCAGTCATCCCGACCGTCGAAAACCGAGGCCTGTCAGTGCTTCAACTCAATGTCGAGGGCCTAACCACCGCCAAACTCGAAGTCCTGCGTCACCTGGCTGATTCCAGTGGAGCAGCGGTTGTGCTCCTGCAGGAGACACACTGCACATCTGACAACATCCTCAAGATCCCTGGGTTCCATCTCGCTGGGTCCACCCACAGCAAGCAGCACAGTATGGCAACCTTCGTACGGACTGAAATAAGCTGGTCAGCCAGTAGCCAATCCCCACCAGGCTCCAACATCGAGTGGCTGGTTACAAAAATCCAGGAGACATCAGTCATCAACGTATACAAGCCCCCACCATCGGAGCTGTCTGCGACCTCACTCCCGCCAGTAACTGCACCCGCCATCTATGCAGGTGACTTCAACTGTCAACACACAGATTGGGGTTACACCCACACAACATCGAATGGAGTGGCGCTGAGTGAATGGGCCTCCAACACCGATGCCCTGCTGCTGTACGACCCCAAGGAGCCTCCATCCTTCTACTCTGCACGCTGGAATACTTCCACCAACCCGGACCTGGCCTTCGCCATCTGCCGCGCTAACGACCCAAAACCGGAGAGACGCGTCTTGGACAGGTTTCCCCACTCACATCACCGACCAGCCATCATCAAAGTTCCATCACTGGTGCAACCGGTACCTGGGAAACCTGTCAAACGATGGAATTTCCGTAAGGCCAACTGGGAGTCGTATGCTGAGGAGACGGAAAGAAGGTCAGCTGGCCTGCCAGACCCAGAAACATCTGATGTGGATGCGGCTTATGCAGCCTACTGCCGGGTCCTCCTGGGTGCGGCAAAGAAGACCATCCCACGTGGCTACAACAGGAACTACATCCCGGGTTGGGACGAGGAGTGCAGCCGCCTTCTGTGTAACCACCAGAGGGCTAGTTCCAGAGAGGAGGTCGACATGACTGCAGCAGCACTGATCCAGAGGCTGGACCTCACCCGCAGGACCAGATGGACAGAAGTCGTTGAACCAATCGACTTCACCCACTCTAGTCGCAAGGCGTGGCAGACCATCAACCAGCTTACAGGCAGAAACACAACACCTTCCAGCTGCCCAGTCACAGCAGATTCCATCGCATCCCAGCTCCTGAAGAACAGCCGCTTCCGAGATGCAGACAAAGACTTTGCCCGACGAACATCGCGTGAGGTGTCCTGCATCTCGGGAGCGGCCAGTGTTGATTGCAACCTCTCGGGAGACTTTACAGCGGATGAACTCAGTGAGGCCATGAGTAAGCTTAAGCCGGGCAAATCTCCGGGCCGTGACAACATCCACCCGGAGTTCGTCATCCACCAGAGCACAACAACATCTAGCTGGCTCTGTGCATTCTTCACGACGTGCTACCGGAGGTTAAAGCTCCCAAAGACCTGGCGCCGCACCTCCGTCATAGCTCTGCTGAAGCCAAATAAACCTGTGGAAGACCCCAAATCTTACAGACCCATCTCGCTGCTCTGTGTCCCATTTAAGATCTTGGAGAGGATGATCCATAGCCGCATCGAGCCAGTGGTGGACTCACAGCTCCCACTGGAACAAGCCGGTTTCCATCGTGGAAGATCAACAGCAGACCAGGTAACACTACTCTCTCAGGACATCGAGGACAGCTTCCAGGACAATGAGAAAGCTGGGGTAGTGTACCTGGACCTGACCGCTGCATATGACACCATGTGGCACCGTGGTCTCCACCTGAAGCTGCTGAGGACAATACCGGATCGGCATATGGTGAAATTCATCATGGAGACGCTTTCCAATCGCAGCTTCGTCCTCCAGACCAGCAGTGGCCAGCATAGTAGGCTCAGAAGACTGAGGAACGGGGTACCGCAGGGGTCAGTTCTCTCGCCGATGCTGTTCAATATATACATACACGACCTACCTGACACATCATCTCGGAAGTACGGCTATGCAGACGATCTTGCCATCATGCTGAGACGACCAACGTGGAAGGCGATGGAAGATGGCCTTAACGAAGACATGGGCATCCTGGTAGCATACCTTCAAAGGTGGCGTCTACAGCTCAGCATCGGAAAGACAGTCGCAGCAGCATACCATCTTAACAACAGAGAAGCAAGGAGGGAACTTGAGGTGCGCGTCGACAACAAATGCCTGGAGGTCCAGCAAGCTCCGAAGTACCTCGGTGTGCGTATGGATCGGACACTGTCCTTCAGACAACACCTCGAAGAAGTCAAGGCCAAGGTGACATCCAGGGTCGCGCTGATCCGCCGCCTTGCTGGAACAACCTGGGGAGCCTCCGCTAAGACGCTGCGAATATCTACCCAAGCTCTGGTCTTCTCTGTAGCGGAATACTGCGCCCCAGTCTGGTGCAGAAGCCCACATGCAAGCAAGGTCGACGTGGCAATTAACAACGCCCTCCGAATTATAACTGGATGCCTGAAGCCTACCCCTGTGTCCCTCTTGCCAGTCCTCGCGGGAATAGCCCCGCCCGGCCTCCGACGGGAGGCTGCCACCCTCGCCCTGGCCAGGAAAGCACAAAGATATGACTGGCACATCCTGCACAACACCACAACAACATATACGCCCCCAAGCAGACTCAAGTCCCGCCACCCCTACAACAAGGCAGTGCAAGAGATGCTCAATTCCACCCCTGAAGACATCTCCGGAGAAGCATGGTTGGCAGCAGCTTGGAAGCAGGAGTGGGAGTCAGCCGGGCCCTCACGCATCCATCGCCACATCAGAGACCCAGGAGGTGGCACCATAAGAGGAGATGACCTACCACGCCGGCAGTGGACCATACTGAACCGACTACGAACTGGGGTCGGTCGATTTAAAACATCAATGAAGAAGTGGGGCCTGACGGACAGTGCAGCATGCAAGTGCGGTGACCCTGAGCAGACTGCCGACCATATAATCAACACCTGCCCCTTATTCAGACCACCCTCGGAAGCCAGCCTCTTCGACCTAGGACCCGAGATGCTGGCATGGCTACACGACACAGAGTTGGACCTCTGACGTTACACGAAAGAAGAAGAAGATTGTATATGTGATTGTTCTGGTTGATGCATCAAGCCATAAAAACAGAAAGCACTTAACAAAAATGTTAATTAATTTAAAAAATGATGAGCCAGGGTGCACTGTCTGCTCTCCCATACACTCTGCAGTCCCACATCTGTGCTTGAAGTATCATTAATTAGCTGAGGTGGAACTCTTTATCCAATCCTTGGCTACCGCATCCACACTCACATCCAATCACCATCACTCTCAAGCTAATGCATCTGTTACCTTGCACTTGTTGTGCAATTAAAACATTTGCAACATGTTTTCAAAGTCAGTGCACTAAAAACCCATTATTTCACCCATTTGTAGAGATAGATGAAGACGTCCTTCTCATGCTGTCAAATTTCACTCTGTTAAAAGGGAAAATAAAGATTGGAAATTTACCCTTTTTTACACCTGCTTACCATCTTTGAAAATGACGGTCTCAGTGATTTACAGAGACAAATGTACGTATTCAGGAGTAATTTATCTCTGTATTAACTTTAAAATGTTTTATAAAATATTAGACTGTGCAAATAGCCAGGAGATCTTCAAGCTCAAAGAAGGTTTAAAATTTATTGTATTATTTTATAAAAATTATTTGTGTAAAATGATTGCACATCTGGTTCATGCCTGTTTTAACTTGTCTTACTTAATATTTAATTTTCTGTACAATTTCATATGAATTTATGGTTTATTTATGGAAACTACAGACTCCCAAATGACCTTGGTATTATATAAAATGTGCAAATATCTTGTGAGAATTTTGTCTGTAATTAGCAGCAACACTTGAATTTAAGGGTGAAATACTGGACTAATGACTCCATTAGAATTGTTGCGTGTTGCCCCCTGTATAGAATTAGTGCTGAATAATTACTCATAATGTCTGTGATTAATTCCTTTGGCTGTACAAATGGCTGTAATTGAATAAATTGTGTAATTCTGTAGAAAAATTACAGAATTACACAGGTGAAAAATATTCACCCGGCCAGATGTGACATTTTCAATGTTTGCTGGAGTCTTAATGCATTCATTTAAGAGGGTAAGTGTGCAGTATGTGTATCTGTTTATTTGGCCCACAAATATAAATGAAAGCAGACTGCTTGTGTATATATTCAATAGAAGTGAAATAAATATGAAATCAAATAGATCTAGACTCTCACGAGACTAGGCAATTGATCCTTGTAATTTGATCCTTGATTATCAAGGGTCTGAGGTATCAAACGAGCCTCAAACCATCATTCTGCTGATTTACAGCCATTTACCATATGTTCCATACTGTTCCCATGTAATGTACAGCTTAATCTAGTCCCACCCCCCAATTCCCATAGAGATCCATTCAAATGCAGAGAGGTTATAGTATCACTTGTAAATAGTACCTGAAAATAAAATATGAAGAGTTTTACATCCTTTTATCTTCAGTCATGATAGCACATACAGCGCATACATGAGTAAATACAGTGCATACCTGGGTAAATACAGTGCATATCTGCGTAAATACATCACATACCTGGGTAAATACAGCACATACCTGGGTAAATACAGTGCATACCTGGGTAAATACAGTGCATACCTGGGTAAATACAGTGCATACCTGGGTAAATACAGTGCATACCTGGGTAAATACAGTGCATACCTGGGTAAATACAGTGCATACCTGGGTAAATACAGTGCATACATGAGTAAATACAGTGCATACCTGGGTAAATATAGTGCATACCAGGGTAAATACAGTGCATACCTGGGTAAATACAGTGCATACCTGGGTAAATACAGTGCATACCTGGGTAAATACAGTGCATACATGAGTAAATACAGTGCATACCTGGGTAAATATAGTGCATACCAGGGTAAATACAGTGCATACCTGGGTAAATACAGTGCATACCTGGGTAAATACAGTGCATACCTGGGTAAATACAGTGCATACCTGGGTAAATATAGTGCATACCTGGGTAAATACAGTGCATATCTGGGTAAATATAGTGCATACCAGGGTAAATACAGTGCATACCTGGGTAAGTACAGTGCATACATGAGTAAATACAGTGCATACCTGGGTAAATACAGTGCATACCTGGGTAAATATAGTGCATACCTGGGTAAATACAGTGCATACCTGGGTAAATACAGTGCATATCTGGGTAAATACATCACATACCTGGGTAAATATAGTGCATACCTGGGTAAATACAGTGCATACCTGGGTAAATACAGTGCATACCTGGGTAAATACAGTGCATACCTGGGTAAATACAGTGCATACCTGGGTAAATACAGTGCATACCTGGGTAAATACAGTGCATATCTGGGTAAATACATCACATACCTGTTTAAATATAGTGCATACCTGGGTAAATACAGCACATACCAGGGTAAATACAGTGCATACCTGGGTAAATACATCACATACCTGGGTAAATATAGTGCATACCTGGGTAAATACATCACATACCTGGGTAAATACAGTGCATACCTGGGTAAATACAGTGCATACCTGGGTAAATACATCACATACCTGGGTAAATAAAGTGCATACCTGGGTAAATACAGTGCATACCTGGGTAAATACATCACATACCTGGGTAAATAAAGTGCATACCTGGGTAAATACAGTGCATACCTGGGTAAATACAGTGCATACCTGGGTAAATACATCACATACCTGGGTAAATATAGTGCATACCTGGGTAAATACATCACATACCAGGGTAAATACAGTGCATACCTGGGTAAATACAGTGCATACCTGGGTAAATACAGCGCATACCTGGGTAAATACATCACATACCTGGGTAAATACAGTGCATACCTGGGTAAATACATCACATACCTGGGTAAATATAGTGCATACCTGGGTAAATACAGTGCATATCTGGGTAAATACAGTGCATACCTGGGTAAATACAGTGCACACCTGGGTAAATACAGTGCATACCTGGGTAAAAACAGCGCATACCTGGGTAAATACATCACATACCTGGGTAAATACAGTGCATACCTGGGTAAATACATCACATACCTGCGTAAATATAGTGCATACCTGGGTAAATACAGTGCATATCTGGGTAAATATAGTGCATACCTGGGTAAATACATCACATACCTGGGTAAATATAGTGCATACCTGGGTAAATACAGCACATACCTGGGTAAATACAGTGCATACCTGGGTAAATACAGCACATACCTGGGTAAATACAGTGCATACCTGGGTAAATACAGTGCATACCTGGGTAAATACAGTGCATACCTGGGTAAATACATCACATACCTGGGTAAATATAGTGCATACCTGGGTAAATACAGTGCATATCTGGGTAAATACAGTGCATACCTGGGTAAATACAGTGCATACCTGGGTAAATACAGTGCATACCTGGGTAAATACAGCACATACCTGGGTAAATATAGTGCATACCTGGGTAAATACAGTGCATATCTGGGTAAATACAGTGCATACCTGGGTAAATGCAGCACATACCAGGGTAAATACAGTGCATACCTGGGTAAATACATCACATACCTGGGTAAATATAGTGCATACCTGGGTAAATACAGTGCATACCTGGGTAAATACAGTGCATACCTGGGTAAATACATCACATACCTGGGTAAATACAGTGCATACCTGGGTAAATACATCACATACCTGGGTAAATATAGTGCATACCTGGGTAAATACATCACATACCAGGGTAAATACAGTGCATACCTGGGTAAATACAGTGCATACCTGGGTAAATACAGTGCATACCTGGGTAAATACAGCGCATACCTGGGTAAATACATCACATACCTGGGTAAATACAGTGCATACCTGGGTAAATACATCACATACCTGGGTAAATATAGTGCATACCTGGGTAAATACAGTGCATATCTGGGTAAATATAGTGCATACCTGGGTAAATACATCACATACCTGGGTAAATATAGTGCATACCTGGGTAAATACAGCACATACCTGGGTAAATACAGTGCATACCTGGGTAAATACAGCACATACCTGGGTAAATGCAGTGCATACCTGGGTAAATATAGTGCATACCTGGGTAAATACAGCACATACCTGGGTAAATACAGTGCATACCTGGGTAAATACAGTGCATATCTGGGTAAATACATCACATACCTGGGTAAATATAGTGCATACCTGGGTAAATACAGCACATACCAGGGTAAATACAGTGCATATCTGGGTAAATACATCACATACCTGGGTAAATATAGTGCATACCTGGGTAAATACATCACATACCTGGGTAAATAGAGTGCATACCTGGGTAAATACAGTGCATACATGAGTAAATACAGTGCATACCTGGGTAAATACAGTGCATACCTGGGTAAATACAGTGCATACCTGGGTAAATACAGTGCATACCTGGGTAAATACAGTGCATATCTGGGTAAATACATCACATACCTGGGTAAATATAGTGCATACCTGGGTAAATACAGCACATACCTGGGTAAATACAGTGCATACCTGGGTAAATACAGCACATACCTGGGTAAATACAGTGCATACCTGGGTAAATACATCACATACCTGGGTAAATACAGTGCATACCTGGGTAAATACAGTGCATACATGGGTAAATACAGTGCATACCTGGGTAAATACAGCACATACCTGGGTAAATACAGCACATACCTGGGTAAATACAGTGCATACCTTGGTAAATATAATGCATTGTAAATATAGGCATACCAAATACTGGGTAAAGGTAAATACAGTGCATACCTGGGTAAATACATCACATACCTGGGTAAATACAGTGCATACCTGGGTAAATACAGTGCATACATGGGTAAATACAGTGCATACCTGGGTAAATACAGCACATACCTGGGTAAATACAGCACATACCTGGGTAAATACAGTGCATACCTTGGTAAATATAATGCATACCTGGGTAAATATAGGGCATACCTGCGTAAATACAGTGATACCTGGGTAAATACATCACATACCTGGGTAAATATAGTGCATACCTGGGTAAATACAGTGCATACCTGGGTAAATACATCACATACCTGGGTAAATACAGTGCATACCTGGGTAAATACAGTGCATACATGGGTAAATACAGTGCATACCTGGGTAAATACAGCACATACCTGGGTAAATACAGCACATACCTGGGTAAATACAGTGCATACCTTGGTAAATATAATGCATACCTGGGTAAATATAGGGCATACCTGCGTAAATACAGTGATACCTGGGTAAATACATCACATACCTGGGTAAATATAGTGCATACCTGGATAAATACAGCTCATACCTGGGTAAATACAGCGCCTACCTGGGTAAATACAGCGCATACCTGGGTAAATACAGGGCAGAACAGGGGCTCTTCACAGGAACAGTGCATACCTGGGTAAATACAGGGCAGAATAGGGGCTTTTCACAACCATGGTTAATATATCCAACTGCTGTCCCCCAAGAACATTACATTACTCATTTAATATGTGTGTTGAGCAGAATTACAAACACAAAGGAGTCCAGTCCAGGAGTTAATTTGGCAGCATTACAGTGGAAATGAAGTGGTTGCCTCTAAACGTGGTTAAGTTGTAATAAATTGAAATACAACAAGTTTCCAGCTGATGTTCCATAATTGCTATTTAGCTGGAAGCGAATGTTTTATGTATCGGGCTGTCTGCAGTATTTCAGCTGATAAGGCCTGTGGGCCCTAGTGTTTATCTCCACAGAGAAGGCAGGATAAGACTGCATTAGCATATGTGAGATGTGCAGCGTTTGTATCAGTGTGCAGGTATATTACTCAGCCGTCTCTGGCGTCAGAAATCTCACAATGATGGCTTTTTCTCCATGAGCGGCTCTGTATAAATTCTCTCTCCGAATGTAGCGGGCTCCTGTTTTGTGAAAGAATGTGCCCAGCCACCGTTAGGCTAATTTAAAAGCTTGTTCTACACCCTGTAGCAGCCGAGTGTGAACAGAAGGTGACAGCTGTTTAATTAAATAGTAAAGCAGATTAGATGGCTGTACCGTGAACAGATGTATGAAATCAGGAAGTACAGAGCCATCGGCAGGCCCCGGGCGGGGCCCCTGGGCCCTTGACCAAGATAAAAATAATAAAGGACCCAGGAGGGCCACTTTGAGTGCTTTCACATCTCATTGCTTCAGACAAACTTACATTAATAAAGACTCTATGAGTCAGACTGCAAAGGCTATACATGTACTGCAATAATAAAGACTCTGAGTCAGACTGCAAAGGCTATACATGTACTGCAATAATAAAGACTCTGAGTCAGACTGCAAAGGCTATACATGTACTGCAATAATAAAGACTCTGAGTCAGACTGCAAAGGCTATACATGTATTGCAATAATAAAGACTCTATGAGTCAGACTGCAAAGGCTATACATGTACTGCAATAATAAAGACTCTATGAGTCAGACTGCAAAGGCTATACATGTACTGCAATAATAAAGACTCTATGAGTCAGACTGCAGGGCTATACATGTACTGCAATAATAAAGACTCTATGAGTCAGACTGCAAAGGCTATACATGTACTGCAATAATAAAGACTCTATGAGTCAGACAGCAAAGGCTATACATGTACTGCAATAATAAAGACTCTATGAGTCAGACTGCAGGGCTATACATGTACTGCAATAATAAAGACTCTATGAGTCAGACTGCAGGGCTATACATGTACTGCAATAATAAAGACTCGGAGTCAGACTGCAGGGCTATACATGTACTGCAATAATAAAGACTGCCCTCTCCTGCACTTTGCCAAATTGTTCAAAGACGAACATGGCTGTACATAGATGGGGTTGTGTCTGGTGCAGTGTTGAGCAGTATCTCCAGTGGGGTAGAACATGGGGTTGTGTCTGGTGCAGTGTTGAGCAGTATCTCCAGTGGGGTAGAACATGGGGTTGTGTCTGGTGCAGTGTTGAGCAGTATCTCCAGTGGGGTAGAACATGGGGTTGTGTCTGGTGCAGTGTTGGGCAATATCTCCAGTGGGGTAGAACATGGGGTTATGTCTGGTGCAGTGTTGAGCAGTATCTCCAGTGGGGTAGAACATGGGGTTGTGTCTGGTGCAGTGTTGAGCAGTATCTCCAGTGGGGTAGAACATGGGGTTGTGTCTGGTGCAGTGTTGAGCAGTATCTCCAGTGGGGTAGAACATGGGGTTGTGTCTGGTGCAGTGTTGAGCAATATCTCCAGTGGGGTAGAACATGGAGTTATGTCTGGTGCAGTGTTGAGCAGTATCTCCAGTGGGGTAGAACATGGAGTTATGTCTGGTGCAGTGTTGAGCAGTATCTCCAGTAGGGTAGAACATTGAGTTATGTCTGGTACAGTATTGAGCAGTATCTCCAGTGGGGTAGAACATGGGGTTGTGTCTGGTGCAGTGTTGAGCAGTATCTCCAGTGGGGTAGAACATGGGGTTATGTCTGGTGCAGTGTTGAGCAGTATCTCCAGTGGGGTAGAACATGGGGTTGTGTTTGGTGCAGTGTTGAGCAGTATCTCCAGTGGGGTAGAACATGGGGTTGTGTTTGGTGCAGTGTTGAGCAGTATCTCCAGTGGGGTAGAACATGGGGTTGTGTCTGGTGCAGTGTTGAGCAGTATCTCCAGTGGGGCAGAACATGGGGTTGTGTCTGGTGCAGTGTTGAGCAGTATCTCCAGTGGGGTAGAACATGGGGTTATGTCTGGTGCAGTGTTGAGCAGTATCTCCAGTGGGGTAGAACATGGGGTTGTGCCTGGTGCAGTGTTGAGCAGTATCTCCAGTGGGGTAGAACATGGGGTTATGTCTGGTGCAGTGTTGAGCAGTATCTCCAGTGGGGTAGAACATGGGGTTGTGTCTGGTGCAGTGTTGAGCAGTATCTCCAGTGGGGTAGAACATGGGGTTATGTCTGGTGCAGTGTTGAGCAGTATCTCCAGTGGGGTAGAACATGGGGTTATGTCTGGTGCAGTGTTGAGCAGTATCTCCAGTGGGGTAGAACATGGGGTTATGTCTGGTGCAGTGTTGAGCAGTATCTCCAGTGGGGTAGAACATGGGGTTGTGTCTGGTGCAGTGTTGAGCAGTATCTCCAGTGGGGTAGAACATAGGGTTATGTCTGGTGCAGTGTTGAGCAGTATCTCCAGTGGGGTTGAACATGGGGTTGTGTCTGGTGCAGTGTTGAGCAGTATCTCCAGTGGGGTAGGACATGGGGTTGTGTCTGGTGCAGTGTTGAGCAGTATCTCCAGTGGGGTAGAACATGGGGTTGTGTCTGGTGCAGTGTTGAGCAGTATCTCCAGTGGGGTAGAACATGGGGTTGTGTCTGGTGCAGTGTTGAGCAGTATCTCCACTGGTATGTGGAATGTATTATATTTCAAAATCTTTACAATAACTGCCACTTTCGTAAAAAAATATTATCAAAATGTTCTCTCTGTACTGTTTTTTTCACAACTAAATAATAGTCGCCCGGGGATGTAACCATTCAGTGAATATAAAGTATGGGTGGAATAATATCTGTGACCAAAAATGTATTTTTTGTAAAATAAAACGTTCATTAATCATTGTCAAAAATATTATTACACAAAATGCAAATTTAGCTTCAGCTTCAGTGTTTCAGCTTCAGTGCTTCAGCCATATGCACCTGTGCAAGCAAAGGAAAGCTGCCTATACTACATGACGACTGCTAGGTTTTATCTTAAGTCTTCTCCAGTACCCATTGATCATGCGGCCAGTTCTCTGTGAATACAGAAGAAGTTCTAATGAAAAATGTGCTTCTCAAAGTGCAACACAGAGAAGTATCGCTATGAGAAGTGAAACGCTGAACAAGAGGAAACTTCACCCACAAAGTTTGGCTTTTAATATAAATTCACTCAGTGGAACATTTTAACACCATTCTCTCTGGGTGACATCTAAAGTAAGACTTTTGGAGAAAAACTCTCTTGTTGTTTGTTAAATGTTAAAATGAAGCTGTTCTAAGATGAAACTAAGACATTCCAGTATTATCACTTAATCACTCACAAAACAGAAAGAAGTCAAGAGCCTTAGAAAAATATATTCAGACAGAAACAGCAATACTAACCAAGCTAAGAAAGACAGTTCTCTCTCTAAGTACTCTCTAAGGCAGAAGAGTTGAAGATTCAGTCGTGTCCTCAGACCATTCACTAAGGCAGAAGAGTTGAAGATTCAGTCGTGTCCTCAAACCATTCCCTAAGACAGAAGAGTTGGAGATTCAGTCGTGTCCTCAGACCATTCTCTAAGGCAGAAGAGTTGAAGATTCAGTCGTGTCCTCAGACCATTCTCTAAGGCAGAAGAGTTGAAGATTCAGTCGTGTCCTTAGACCATTCTCTAAGGTAGAAGAGTTGGTGATTCAGTAGTGTCCTCAGACCATTCCCTAAGACAGAAGAGTTGGAGATTCAGTAGTGTCCTCAGACTATTCCCTAAGGCAAAAGAGTTGGTGATTCAGTAGTGTCCTCAGACCATTCCCTAAGGCAAAAGAGTTGGTGATTCAGTAGTGTCAGAGCATGTGGTAGTAAACAGCCATTAGCTCTGTTCACTATCTACACATATGCTACACATCTACAGACTGTTGACTACATGTTTCAAAAAATATAAATGAAGCTGCATAGCTAAATAACCAATACAAATACTTATATTAACTCTGCAATAAGATTTAACTATACATGTACATATTTAACAGACAGTATGTATAACATGTAGTAGACACTGTTTTAGTATGTACTGTAATAGACACTGTGCTAATTGTATGGGATTGTGTGTGTTGATATTTAACAGACAGTATGTATAACATGTAGTAGACACTGTTTTAGTATGTAATAGAAACTGTGCTAATTGTATGGGATTGTGTGTGTTCATATTTAACAGACAGTAATATGTAGTAGACACTGTGGTAATTGTATGGGGTTGTGTGGGTTGATATTTAACAGACAGTAACATGAAGTAGACACTGTGGTAATTGTATGGGGTTGTGTGTGTTCATATTTAACAGACAGTATGTATAACATGTAGTAGACACTGTTTTAGTATGTAATAGACACTATGCTAATTGTATGGGGTTGTGTGTGTTCATAAATTGTAAGGGGTTGTGTGGTTTTTGATTGGAAGGTGTTTAACCCCACTGAGAAGCTGCAGCAGAGGGGTAGGTTTCTCAGCACTGAAGCTATCAGTGAGGTTGCGCTATGCACCATTATAACTGATGGGAAACAACATTTCAATAGGGCCTGGGTTGGAAAAAAACTGAACCTATCCTTTAAATATTAAACAAAGTACACCTTGATGGTTACCATGGAAACTGACAGAGTAGAGCTTCTGAGAGTTTTTGAACTCTTGTTAACTGCTTCAGCAGAGCAACGGGTCTTAGCCTCAGCCAATCATATAGCATAAACCCTGCAGGGTATTCCGGGCACAGGCCGAGAGTAATCACTGACTCACACTGAAACAGGACATGCTGTCCACCCAAACCTTTGCACTTTATATTGAAATTATACCTGAGCATCAGTTAGCATGCTGGAGTCCGGCCTCACTGCAGTAAGACATCAGTTAGCATGCTGAAGTCAGGCTGTACTGCAGTAAGACATCAGTTAGCATGTTGGAGTCAGGCTGTACTGCAGTAAGACATCAGTTAGCATTCTGGAGTCAGGCTGTACTGCAGTAAGACATCAGTTAGCATGCTGGAGTCTGGCTGTACTGCAGTAAGACATCAGTTAGCATGCTGGAGTCCGGCTGCACTGCAGTAAGACATCAGTTAGCATGCTGAAGTCAGGCTGTACTGCAGTAAGACATCAGTTAGCATGCTGAAGTCAGGCTGTACTGCAGTAAGACATCAGTTAGCATGTTGGAGTCAGGCTGTACTGCAGTAAAACATCAGTTAGCATGCTGGAGTCAGGCTGTACTGCAGTAAGACATCAGTTATCATCCTGGAGTCACCCTGTACTCCAGTAAAACATCAGTTAGCATGCTGGAGTCCGGCTTCACTGCAGTAAGACATCAGTTAGCATTCTGGAGTCCGGCTGTACTGCAGTAAGACATCAGTTAGCATTCTGGAGTCAGGCTGTACTGCAGTAAGACATCAGTTAGCATGTTGGAGTCAGGCTGTACTGCAGTAAAACATCAGTTAGCATGCTGGAGTCAGGCTGTACTGCAGTAAAACATCAGTTAGCATGCTGGAGTCTGGCTGTACTGCAGTAAGACATCACTTAGCATTCTGGAGTCAGGCTGTACTGCAGTAAGACATCAGTTAGCATGTTGGAGTCAGGCTGTACTGCAGTAAAACATCAGTTAGCATGCTGGAGTCCGGCTGCACTGCAGTAAGACATCAGTTAGCATGCTGGAGTCAGGCTGTACTGCAGTAAGACATCAGTTAGCATGCTGGAGTCCGGCTGCACTGCAGTAAGACATCAGTTAGCATGCTGGAGTCCGGCTGCACTGCACTAAGACATCAGTTATCATGCTGGAGTCCGGCTGCACTGCAGTAAGACATCAGTTAGCATTCTGGAGTCAGGCTGTACTGCAGTAGAACATCAGTTAGCATGAGTCTGGAGTCCTGTACTGCAGTAAGACATCAGTTAGCATTCTGGAGTCAGGCTGTACTGCAGTAAGACATCAGTTAGCATGCTGGAGTCCGGCTGCACTGCAGTAAGACATCAGTTAACATGCTGTAGTCAGGCTGTACTGCAGTAAGACATCAGTTAGCATGCTGGAGTCCGGCTGCACTGCAGTAAGACATCAGTTAGCATGCTGGAGTCCGGCTGTACTGCAGTAAGACATCAGTTAGCATTCTGGAGTCCGGCTGTACTGCAGTAAGACATCAGTTAGCATGCTGGAGTCCGGCTGCACTGCAGTAAGACATCAGTTAGCATGCTGAAGTCAGGCTGTACTGCAGTAAGACATCAGTTAGCATGCTGGAGTCCGGCTGTACTGCAGTAAGACATCAGTTAGCATTCTGGAGTCAGGCTGTACTGCAGTAAGACATCAGTTAGCATGCTGGAGTCCGGCTGCACTGCAGTAAGACATCAGTTAGCATTCTGGAGTCAGGCTGCACTGCAGTAAAACATCAGTTAGCATGCTGGAGTCCGGCTGTACTGCAGTAGCAGTTACATCTGGAGTTAGCACTGGAGTCAGGCTGTACTGCAGTAAAACATCAGTTAGCATGCTGGAGTCCGGCTGCACTGCAGTAAGACATCAGTTAGCATTCTGGAGTCAGGCTGTACTGCAGTAAGACATCAGTTATCATGCTGGAGTCCGGCTGTACTGCAGTAAGACATCAGTTAGCATGCTGGAGTCCGGCTGCACTGCAGTAAGACATCAGTTAGCATTCTGGAGTCAGGCTGTACTGCAGTAGAACATCAGTTAGCATGCTGGAGTCCGGCTGTACTGCAGTAAGACATCAGTTAGCATTCTGGAGTCAGGCTGTACTGCAGTAAGACATCAGTTAGCATGCTGGAGTCCGGCTGTACTGCAGTAAGACATCAGTTAGCATGCTGGAGTCCGGCTGCACTGCAGTAAGACATCAGTTAGCATTCTGGAGTCAGGCTGTACTGCAGTAAGACATCAGTTAGCATGCTGGAGTCCGGCTGTACTGCAGTAAGACATCAGTTAGCATGCTGGAGTCCGGCTGTACTGCAGTAAGACATCAGTTAGCATGCTGGAGTCCGGCTGCACTGCAGTAAGACATCAGTTAGCATGCTGAAGTCAGGCTGTACTGCAGTAAGACATCAGTTAGCATGTTGGAGTCAGGCTGTACTGCAGTAAAACATCAGTTAGCATGCTGGAGTCCGGCTGTACTGCAGTAAGACATCAGTTAGCATGCTGGAGTCAGGCTGTACTGCAGTAAGACATCAGTTAGCATGCTGGAGTCCGGCTGCACTGCAGTAAGACATCAGTTAGCATGCTGGAGTCAGGCTGTACTGCAGTAAAACATCAGTTAGCATGCTGGAGTCAGGCTGTACTGCAGTAAGACATCAGTTAGCATGCTGGAGTCCGGCTGTACTGCAGTAAGACATCACTAAAGCTACTCACAAGGAGTTTTTGTCGCACTGGCATACTGCTATATTCTGGCTGCGTTCAATCACGTGCGCCGTGAAACAGATCCGTTTATCCAAATAACAGCCGCCATTCTCCCTTCTGCCATAAATATGAAATATATTATATATCTTATCTATTACATATATCATCTATTAGATTATTACATATCTTATCTATTAGATTAATACATATCTTATCTATTACTTATCTCATCTATTAGATTATTACATATCTTATCTATTAGATTAATACATATCTTATCTATTACCTATCTCATCTATTAGATTATTACATATCTTATCTATTAGATTAATACATATCTTATCTATTAGATTAATACATATTTTATCTATTACCTATCTTATCTATTAGATTAATACATATCTTATCTATTAGATTAATACATATCTTATCTATTAGATTAATACATATCTTATCTATTACCTATCTCATCTATTAGATTATTACATATCTTATCTATTAGATTAATACATATCTTATCTATTACCTATCTTATCTATTAGATTAATACATATCTTATCTATTAGATTAATACATATCTTATCTATTACCTATCTTATCTATTAGATTAATACATATCTTATCTATTACATATCTTATCTATTAGATTATTACATATCTTATCTATTAGATTAATACATATCTTATCTATTAGATTATTACATATCTTATCTATTACATATCTTATCTATTAGATTAATACATATCTTATCTATCAGATTTTCTGGTAACACTTTATTTGAAGGTTCTGTTATAAAAAATTAATGCTAATGCTCAAACTAATGCTTTACAAATATGAGTTATTATGTGTTACTAACTTATCTATACTTCATTCATATGAATACATAATAAAGTGTGGCCACTTTAGTTTAGGTGGTATACTCATACATATGAACTAATGCTCTTAGTAAATCATCATAAGAAAACACTTTATAAATGGTTAATAAATGTATTATTTACTAATGGTTTATACATACTTTATAACAGAACCTTAAAATAAAGTGTTACCGATTTTCTTTATTATTTGTAGCCTTTTAATGTAATTTGTTTTGGACAAGCATTGGATATTAGATATTAGCATAAACTATAAATCAGATTATTGTTCTGAACGAGAGGTTTGTATATAATTGTTTAATTTTCATATATATTTGCACTGTGCTTTTTACAGGAAAACAGGGAATATGAAAAATTAGGCAAGTGCGTCTAATTAGGCAATTCCCCAGTGAGAGGAACAAAACAAAACAATGAAACGGTGGTGAGAAGAAACTCTGAGATGGGAAGAAATCTTGGGAAGAACCCAAGCTATAGCTGGCCCAATGTATGTATATTTCCCTGGCTCATAAACATGTATATTTCCCTGGCTCATAAACATGTTATTTATTATATCTAGTGAACTGATCCTGTAATTTAAGAACAAACTGTATTTTTGCTGTTATTGGCATGTTCTATTTTCAAATGGGAGAAAAATGTGTTACATAATACAATTAAAGGGTTGCTCGGTAACTTGATCATCAGTCTTTCATCAATATTATGGGGTGCTGTAAGTTATACTTGTCCATGAAACATCATTCTTCAGAGAAGGCAGTCTTAGTGGTGACTTAGTAAATGACTGCCATGCTTTTGCGACCCCAAAACCATCACTGGATAAAAAAAGCAGTAAAATTCACAAAGTAACCACAGTGGGTGTAAAAACAAACACAACTGCACTACCAGGGAAACTAACACAGCTTGCCGTCTGGATCATGCATATTTACATCCAGTAAATAAAATACATTTCAGAGCCAAAATTACTAATTTAATGTAAATGGGGCAATACAGAACATGTCCAATTCACAAAGATGATGGCAATAAGTATGGATTTTTTAAATGAACTGAAACCGCAGTAACACTGTGAAGTCTGTATAAAGCAATGTACATTATACATGCAGTGGTTCATATCATACATGTACATTATACATGCAGTGGTTCATATCATACATGTACATTATACATGCAGTGGTTCATATCATACATGTACATTATACATGCAGTGGTTCATATCATACATGTACATTATACATGCAGTGGTTCATATCATACATGTACATTATACATGCAGTGGTTCATATCATGCATGTACATTATACATGCAGTGGTTCATATCATACATGCACATTATACATGCAGTGGTTCATATCATACATGCACATTATACATGCAGTGGTTCATATCATACATGTACATTATACATGCTGTGGTTCATATCATACATGCACATTATACATGCAGTGGTTCATATCATACATGCACATTATACATGATGTGGTTCATATCATACATGCACATTATACATGCAGTGGTTCATATCATACATGCACATTATACATGCAGTGGTTCATATCATACATGTACATTATACATGCAGTGGTTCATATCATACATGCACATTATACATGCAGTGGTTTATATCATACATGCACATTAAACATGCAGTGGTTCATATCATACATGCACATTATACATGCAGTGGTTCATATCATACATGCACATTATACATGCAGTGGTTCATATTATACATGTACATTATACATGCAGTGGTTCATATCATACATGTACATTATACATGCTGTGGTTCATATATGATATGAACCACTGCATGTATAATGTGCATGTATGATATGAACCACATCATGTATAATGTGCATGTATGATATGAACCACTGCATACATGTATAATGTGCATGATATGAACCACAGCATACAGCACATCAATAGACATGAGTCAAGTTTGCGGACGACACAACTCTGGTGGTCTCACACCCAGGATGATGTTCACTACAGGAAAGAGGTCAACCTACTGACCACGTGGTGCTGGAGAAACAACAAATTCCTGTGCTGAATGTCAGCAAGACTAAGGAGATTGTTGCTTCAGGAAGGCCACACATCATGCCCTGCACATGATGGAGAGAGTGCTGCAGCACCAGTGAGCCTGCACAATCAGTGAAGACATCATGAAGACATTATACACCGCATCACTAGCGAAGAAAGCCCAGCGGCGCCTCTACTTCCTGCGCAAACTCAAACGGGAGCTGCACCCATCATGAGCACATAAAGCCCTGCAGCGCATAGGCTGAACATGGTGCTTCATTGAACATTCCCTGGAACATGCAGTGAACCCGCCTCACCCGGAAAACTATCACGATTGTGATGAAAACCCACCCCGCAACCCACCCCGCACACAATCTGTTTAGCCCCTTGCCCTCTGGGAGGAGGTATAGGAGCCTCCGTTCCCGTACCACCAGACTCACCAACAGCTTCATCCACCAGCTGTTAGGTTGCTAAACTCTCTCCCCCCACTCCCCCCCGCGCCCCCCACCCGGCTGCCAGGAAACTAAAAAAATAAAAACACCCCCCCCCCCCGCCCCCCCCCCCCCCCCCCCAAAGAACACTCTGAACTCTGAACCCTTGACCACATTACATTATTACTATGCCACTTGCACTACTTGCACTACCGCTATGCCACTTTTTTTTGCTGCTATTACTGACTGTTGCACTAACTCCTAACTTATCAAACTGTGAGCACTGTGAACTCTGTTTTATTTAAGTATTGTAAACGTCTCTTCATGTCTGTCTTTTGTCTTGTCTTCACCGTAGGATAGTGAGAAACGTAATTTCGATTCCTTTGTATGTCTGGTACATGTGAAGAATTGACAATAAAACTGACTTTGACTTTGACTTTGACTTTGATATCATAGATGCACATTATACATGCAGTGGTTCATATCATACATGCACATTATACATGCAGTGGTTCATATCATACATGTGCATTATACATGCGGTGGTTCATATCATACATGCACATTATACATGCAGTGGTTCATATCATACATGCACATTATACATGCAGTGGTTCATATCATACATGCACATTAAACATGCAGTGGTTCATATCATACATGCACATTATACATGCAGTGGTTCATATCATACATGCACATTATACATGCAGTGGTTCATATCATACATGCACATTATACATGCAGTGGTTCATATCATACATGCACATTATACATGCAGTGGTTCATATCATACATGCACATTATACATGCAGTGGTTCATATCATACATGCACATTAAACATGCAGTGGTTCATATCATACATGCACATTATACATGCAGTGGTTCATATCATACATGGACATTATACATGCAGTGGTTCATATCATACATGTACATTATACATGCAGTGGTTCATATCATACATGTACATTATACATGCAGTGGTTCATATCATACATGCACATTATACATGCAGTGGTTCATATCATACATGCACATTAAACATGCAGTGGTTCATATCATACATGCACATTAAACATGCAGTGGTTCATATCATACATGCACATTATACATGCAGTGGTTCATATCATACATGTGCATTATACATGCGGTGATTCATATCATACATGCACATTATACATGCAGTGGTTCATATCATACATGCACATTATACATGCAGTGGTTCATATCATACATGCACATTAAACATGCAGTGGTTCATATCATACATGCACATTATACATGCAGTGGTTCATATCATACATGCACATTAAACATGCAGTGGTTCATATCATGCATGCATGCATGCATACAGTGTGCATCTTTTCCACAGTGCAAACACAAGCGGTTATTTCAGTGATTTTACACCCTGGATATTTCATGGAAACTGAATCAGTATTCATATTTTAGCCATTTTGTACATCATAACAATATCAGCATTATAACTTTTATAGCTTAACATAGTGACAAGTGTAATAATAATAATAATAATAATAATAATAATAATAATAATAATAATAATAATAATAATAATAATAATAATATGGACACCGTACTGCTGAAATACAGAGCTTCCGTGCTGATTTCCCCTGGCAACTGCAGAGCATGAGCCAAACGCCCAAACGCTCTGTCAAGGAGAGCCCTGAACTGACTTCATATTTCTGATTTAATAGACGTATTTCACGCTGGACCGAGGCGCTGAGGAGTCCATTTTGAGAGCCTGACAGTGCAGTCTTCCGCAGTGCCACTTTAATGGCAATTTACAAAAAAAAAGCAAAAAACATTTGAAAAACACAGAAAAAATGATTGATAGCATGGATATAAAAGAAAATTTGCTTCTTGACAATGTTAATTATACTACATCCATTAATGCCTCAGTAATTGCACAATTTATTTTCATGTAAAAAAGTCTGCTAGAGATATTGCAGCATTTAGGTTTGTAATTTAAAGTTTCTGTAATCATGTCTTGTATATCTCAAAAAATCTCTTTTTTTAAGTTACATATCAAAATGACTGAATTGAACTTTAGCAATAGTGCATAATGGCAATTTAGATTTGCTTTTATATTACTGGATTTGACTAACAGATTATCTGCAAAACTATCTTTTATTTCAGCTAAAATAGTTAGATGCTTTTTAAGTATTTAAGCGGTCTTATATATATACTGTACGTAAATATATATATATGAAGAGTTTTGAGTAGCGTGTTGGTTAGTGGAAGTATATGCCCCTGAGGTTAATCACCCTATATATGCAGTACTTCTGAAGCACCTGCGTTTTGAGTCCCTTTGAACTCCACTGTGAGGACAGGTACACATCTCTCTAATAACACAAACCGTTAGATTGCACTGAATTCATTATACTTTTCATAATGGTGGCTTTCCGCCACGGCGCTCAGATTGCTGTACTTCAAAGCTGAGCTGGCGCACCCAATTCCCGCCATATGGCTTCTGCTACTGCATATCTGCATAACATGAAAGGCAATGAAATGCCGCCGTGGAGGAACTGTCATTGGTTAAAATCACTCAAGGTTTTTTTTGAGCCCCAAGCTGCCATTAAAAAGAGGAAAGTTTTCTCAAAATCGTGGCTTTCCAAGTGTGGTTTACCTTGTTGCAGCTCAACTCAACTCAAATTTATTATATAGCACCTTTCATACAAACATGCCGCCCAACGTGCTTCACATATCAAAATTACAACAATAAAAGAAAATTACAAAAACAACAAAACTAAATTACAACAATAGAACAATAAAATGTTAAAAATCTATAAATAGGAGTCAATAAAATAAAATAAACACCAGGGATACAAATAATGTAAAAACCAATGATTAGAACTAAAGAACGAAGGCAAAACATTACTCTAAAGGACCTGGAGCAGGACCAGGAGGCGGGGCCTTGTGTTACCATTGGAAAGAGGCCTAGAGGCGGGGCCTAGTGTTTCCATAGGAGCGGTGGGGTTTAGGGGCAGGGCCTAGTGTTACTTTGGGTGCAGGACCTGGAGACGGGGCCTAGTGTTTCCATAGGAGTGGAGGGGCAGGGCCTGCTGTTACTGTGGGAACAGGGCCTACAGATTGGCTGTCACTCAGAAGCCCAGATTTGGCTCCTCCCGCCTTCAGTGACTCAAAAGTAAATTCTGCATAGAACACCAGTGTACTGAGTGCAAGGTGCTAGCTGCTAAAGCAGCTAAATTCTGCATAGAAAACCAGTGTACTGAGTGCTAGATTTGAGGTGCTAAAGCAGCAACATTTTTCATAGAACACCAGTGTACTGAGTGCTAGGTGCTAGCTGCTAAAGCAGCTACATTCTGCATAGAACACCAATGTACTGAGCGCTAGGTGCTAGCTGCTAAAGCAGAAACATTTTTCATAGAACACCAGTGTACTGAGCGCAAGGTGCTAGCTGCTAAAGCAGCTCCATTCTGCATAGAACACCAGTGTACTGAGTGCTAGATTTGAGGTGCTAAAGCAGCAACATTTTTCATAGAACACCAGTGTACTGAGCGCTAGGTTCTAGCTGCTAAAGCAGCTACATTCTGCATAGAACACCAGTGTACTGAGCGCTAGGTGCTAGATGCTAAAGCAGCTCCATTCTGCATAGAACACCAGTGTACTGAGTGCTAGATTTGAGGTGCTAAAGCAGCAACATTTTTCATAGAACACCAGTGTACTGAGCGCTAGGTGCTAGCTGCTAAAGCAGCTACATTCTGCATAGAACATCAATGTACTGAGCGCTAGGTGCTAGCTGCTAAAGCAGCAACATTTTGCATAGAACACCAGTGTACTTAGCGCACATTCTGCATAGAACACCAATGTACTGAGCGCTAGGTGCTAGCTGCTAAATCAGCTACATTCTGCATAGAAAGCTAGTGTACTGAGTGCTAAGTGCTAGCTGCTAAAGCAGCAGCATTCTGCATAGAACACCAGTGTACTGAGTGCTAGTGCTAGCTGCTAATACAGCTACATTCTGCATAGAACACCGGTGTACTGAGTGCTAGTGCTAACTGCTAAAGCAGCAACATTCTGCATAAAACACCAGTGTACTGAGTTCTAGGTGCTAGCTGCTAATACAGCTACATTCTGCATAGAACACCAGTGTACTGAGTTCTAGGTGCTAGTTGCTAAAGCATTCTGTATCTTCAGCTTCTGTTGATCTACAGTGTGAAACTAATCACTTCATTGTAAAAGTACCTACTGACCTAATAAGTTTAACTGCTGACTAATATGGTTTGCCTGAAAAAAGTATTGCATTCGTAAATTAACAGCTATAATATTCACTTACATATTCATATTTCTTTAATTGACAATTTTATATGGCCTTAGCCAACATCATTTTTTTCCAAAGAAGTGTTATTTTCCAGCTAATAACTGACTTAATGGACATATTGCTCATTCTTTGGGAACATCACAAACATAATTTCATCCAGAATCAATTAAATCGATGAAAGATTAGCTTCATGTAAATTAGGGCTACTCAAGTATACATAGGAAATGATGCATGACTCAAGCATGAGGCAAGTTGACTTTATCTGAATATAGTTCAAATGAGCTTGTAAGAACATTTTATGATCAACATTCCACCCTATTGGAGAAGTCACAGGCATTGTGGGATACGACGCGACATCACCAATGGACCAGACTGACTAACCACTGAGTGACTCATTTATAAACAAAGTGCTGACAAAAATACATTTTTATCAACTTGTTTTGAAAATGTAGCCTTTAGGTCATTTTCATATTTACAGACTTGAATTGATAACAATTTAACAGTTCAGGAATATAGCAATTTGCGTAAACAAGTAGTTTACAGTTTCTCTATAGAACAATGTTTTTTGTATTACACTGAGGAAATATCCAGCACAACCATCACTCCTGTACTACAGATTTTATCCTGAATAATTGTGTGGTATGCTATCCCATGTCTCATTACATTACATTACAGCCATTTTAGCACATGCTGTTATCCATTTAGCTTCTAAAAAAAACTAATATTTTATTTATATGGTATCCATCTCTACAGCTAGATATATACTGAAGCAATGCAAGTAAAGCACCTTGCTCAAGGATACAACAGCAGTGTCCTACCTGGGAATCAAACCTGTAACCTTTCGGTTATAAGCCCAGTTCCTCAACCATTACACCACACTGCTGCCATCGCCATCTACACCTGGCTCAAATTTGTTTATTGCAAAAGCTTAGAGCAAATTAATGTTGAATTAAAATGAGTTTATCGATCATATTATTCTAATTAGAAATACAACATGAGGCAGTAAGCTGACAGACAGACAGACTGAGGAGGTCACAGGTGAGAGGTCACAGGTGAGGAGGTCACAGGTGAGAGGTCACAGGTGAGGAGGTCACAGGTTTTAGTCTTGTAGGTCATAACTCTTTGTATTGAGGCGAGAGCATGTCATTGGAAGCTGCAGAATATGTGTATAAGTGTATACGCATGTGTTGCTTGTTAAGGGTTGAACAGGTACAACCAGCATGCACTGCCATTGGACTGAATGTGCTCGACAGGCTCCACGATGCAAGAGAGAATAGATAATGTTTGTTAGATTTGCACCAAAAGTATGAAAAACCTCAAAGGAATTTTAATTAACTTTGTTATGGTTCCTTATTTACACAGCACATTTATCTCACAATGGAGGAGTTAACTGTGCTTTTCTCAGGTCTATATTAGGCTCACACTATGCAGGAGGCTTCAGCAGAATACAACACCTCATTTACAAAATCCCCTCCCAGATTGTGTGCATCTTCCCCAGCTAATAATAACCTCACCTAGCAGGCTAATCGCCTTCAATAGTAGGCTATCGTGGCCTGGAAATGGAAAGAAAGATTTTGACAGATCAATCAAGGATACGTTTGCTTACTTGAGTTGTCTGCTGTGGTCACAATTCTAATACGTTTCTGTTAACGGTGGATATGACTGCGCAACAAACCCAATAAGTAACAACATAAAGCAATAAGGAAGATGTCCAATCACGACAAACAAAAAATGTTTCCACGAAACTGGTAAATACATCGATGGGTCACACAGGTTTGACTTGCAGGCATTTCAGTCAAAGTAAAAGGGAGGTCCGGCCACAATGACCTAAAGACTCGCAAAAGTTATAAAGGCATCACAGCCAAATAGCAGGGCACTGACGGCCATGGCTGTATGGCTGCCGTGAAATTTATGCCCTGCCTGTAACCCACTAACACCTGCAACCCACTGATACCTGCTTTAACCCACTGACACCTGCAACCCACTGATACCTGCAGCCCACTGATACCTGCAGCCCACTAACACCTGCAACCCACTGATACCTGCTTTAACCCACTGACACCTGCAACCCACTGATACCTGCTTTAACCCACTGACACCTGCAACCCACTGATACCTGCAGCCCACTGATACCTGCAACCCACTGATACCTGCTTTAACCCACTGACACCTGCAACCCACTGATACCTGCTTTAACCCACTGACACCTGCAACCCACTGATACCTGCAGCCCACTGATACCTGCAGCCCACTAACACCTGCAACCCACTGATACCTGCTTTAACCCACTGACACCTGCAACCCACTGATACCTGCTTTAACCCACTGACACCTGCAACCCACTGATACCTGCAGCCCACTGATACCTGCAGCCCACTAACACCTGCAACCCACTGATACCTGCTTTAACCCACTAACACCTGCAACCCACTGATACCTGCTTTAACCCACTGACACCTGCAACCCACTGATACCTGCAGCCCACTAACACCTGCAACCCACTGATACCTGCTTTAACCCACTGACACCTGCAACCCACTGATACCTGCTTTAACCCACTGATACCTGTAACCCACTGATACCTGTAACACACTGATACCTGCAATCCACTGATACCTGCAGCCCACTGACACCTGCAACCCACTGATACCTGCTTTAACCCACTGACACCTGCAACCCACTGATACCTGCTTTAACCCACTGATACCTGCAGCCCACTGACACCTGCAACCCACTGATACCTGTAACACACTGATACCTGCTTTAACCCACTGATACCTGTAACACACTGATACCTGCTTTAACCCACTGATACCTGCAACCCACTGATACCAGCTTTAACCCACTGATACCTGCAGCCCACTGATACCTGTAACCCACTGATACCTGCTTTAACCCACTGATACCTGTAACACACTGATACCTGCTTTAACCCACTGATACCTGCAACCCACTGATACCAGCTTTAACCCACTGATACCTGCAGCCCACTGACACCTGTAACCCACTGATACCTGCTTTAACACACTGATACCTGTAACACACTGATACCTGCTTGAACCCACTGATACCTGTAACCCACTGATACCTGCAACCCACTGATACCTGCAATCCACTGATGCCTGCTTTAACCCACTGATACCTGTAACCCACTGATACCTGCTTTAATCCACTGATACCTGTAACCCACTGATACCTGCAACCCACTAATGCCTGCTTTAACCCACTGATACCTGTAACCCAGCTTTCCTCAGGTCTATATTAAGCTCACACTATGCAGGAGGCTTCAGTACACACAACGCACACACCAGGCCTAACCCTACCCCCCACACACACACACGCACACACACCAGGCCTGCTCTTCTGCTTTAGCTAAAGGCTAATGTGAGAAAACACCCCTCTCGGCAGACTGTTAGCTTTAGCACTGCAAGGTTCAGTGATTCCTGCCCAGATCCAACACTTTTAATTTACGAGAGCGATTGTGATTCATCATTGGGGGTTACAGAATTAGACACAATCAGCTCTCCCCACAAAGACTCTGCTGCTGGAAGTGGAGAATACAAGAGTAGAGTGGTGACTATGTGGTGACTAGTATATGCTCTCTTTCTCTATATTTTTCTCTCTGCACATGTTAAATTGATTTGTACATTTTTTAAAACGCTTAAGAATTGCTGTGCACTTGGAAAGATACCTGTCTTCATTAGCATGTTTCTGAAGCCCAAGCTTTAAAAATAATAATAAGGCTATTTAATAATGCTATTACCGCACTGTTCCAAAGATATGCTATTTAATAACGCTATTACTGCACTGTTCCACAGATATGCTATTTAATAATGCTATTACTGCACTGTTCCACAGATATGCTATTTAATAACGCTATTACTGCACTGTTCCACAGATATGCTATTTAATAATGCTATTACCGCACTGTTCCACAGATATGCTATTTAATAATGCTATTACCGCACTGTTCCACAGATATGCTATTTAATAACGCTATTACTGCACTGTTCCACAGATATGCTATTTAATAATGCTATTACCGCACTGTTCCACAGATATGCTATTTAATAACGCTATTACTGCACTGTTCCACAGATATGCTATTTAATAATGCTATTACTGCACTGTTCCACAGATATGCTATTTAATAATGCTATTACCGCACTGTTCCACAGATATGCTATTTAATAACGCTATTACCGCACTGTTCCACAGATATGCTATTTAATAATGCTATTACTGCACTGTTCCACAGATATGCTATTTAATAATGCTATTACCGCACTGTTCCACAGATATGCTATTTAATAATGCTATTACTGCACTGTTCCACAGATATGCTATTTAATAACGCTATTACCGCACTGTTCCACAGATATGCTATTTAATAACGCTATTACTGCACTGTTCCACAGATATGCTATTTAATAATGCTATTACTGCACTGTTCCACAGATATGCTATTTAATAATGCTATTACTGCACTGTTCCACAGATATGCTATTTAATAATGCTATTACTGCACTGTTCCACAGATATGCTATTTAATAATGCTATTACCGCACTGTTCCACAGATATGCTATTTAATAATGCTATTACTGCACTGTTCCACAGATATGCTATTTAATAATGCTATTACTGCACTGTTCCACAGATATGCTATTTAATAATGCTATTACTGCACTGTTCCACAGATATGCTATTTAATAACGCTATTACTGCACTGTTCCACAGATATGCTATTTAATAATGCTATTACTGCACTGTTCCACAGATATGCTATTTAATAATGCTATTACTGCACTGTTCCACAGATATGCTATTTAATAATGCTATTACTGCACTGTTCCACAGATATGCTATTTAATAACGCTATTACTGCACTGTTCCACAGATATGCTATTTAATAACGCTATTACTGCACTGTTCCACAGATATGCTATTTAATAACGCTATTACTGCACTGTTCCACAGATATGCTATTTAATAATGCTATTACTGCACTGTTCCACAGATATGCTATTTAATAATGCTATTACTGCACTGTTCCACAGATATGCTATTTAATAACGCTATTACTGCACTGTTCCACAGATATGCTATTTAATAATGCTATTACTGCACTGTTCCACAGATATGCTATTTAATAATGCTATTACTGCACTGTTCCACAGATATGCTATTTAATAATGCTATTACTGCACTGTTCCACAGATATGCTATTTAATAACGCTATTACTGCACTGTTCCACAGATATGCTATTTAATAATGCTATTACTGCACTGTTCCACAGATATGCTATTTAATAATGCTATTACTGCACTGTTCCACAGATATGCTATTTAATAATGCTATTACTGCACTGTTCCACAGATATGCTATTTAATAACGCTATTACTGCACTGTTCCACAGATATGCTATTTAATAATGCTATTACTGCACTGTTCCACAGATATGCTATTTAATAATGCTATTACTGCACTGTTCCACAGATATGCTATTTAATAACGCTATTACTGCACTGTTCCACAGATATGCTATTTAATAATGCTATTACTGCACTGTTCCACAGATATGCTATTTAATAATGCTATTACTGCACTGTTCCACAGATATGCTATTTAATAATGCTATTACTGCACTGTTCCACAGATATGCTATTTAATAACGCTATTACTGCACTGTTCCACAGATATGCTATTTAATAATGCTATTACTGCACTGTTCCACAGATATGCTATTTAATAATGCTATTACTGCACTGTTCCACAGATATGCTATTTAATAATGCTATTACTGCACTGTTCCACAGATATGCTATTTAATAACGCTATTACTGCACTGTTCCACAGATATGCTATTTAATAACGCTATTACTGCACTGTTCCACAGATATGCTATTTAATAATGCTATTACTGCACTGTTCCACAGATATGCTATTTAATAACGCTATTACTGCACTGTTCCACAGATATGCTATTTAATAATGCTATTACTGCACTGTTCCACAGATATGCTATTTAATAATGCTATTACTGCACTGTTCCACAGATATGCTATTTAATAATGCTATTACTGCACTGTTCCACAGATATGCTATTTAATAACGCTATTACTGCACTGTTCCACAGATATGCTATTTAATAATGCTATTACTGCACTGTTCCACAGATATGCTATTTAATAATGCTATTACTGCACTGTTCCACAGATATGCTATTTAATAATGCTATTACTGCACTGTTCCACAGATATGCTATTTAATAACGCTATTACTGCACTGTTCCACAGATATGCTATTTAATAATGCTATTACTGCACTGTTCCACAGATATGCTATTTAATAACGCTATTACTGCACTGTTCCACAGATATGCTATTTAATAATGCTATTACCGCACTGTTCCACAGATATGCTATTTAATAATGCTATTACCGCACTGTTCCACAGATATGCTATTTAATAACGCTATTACTGCACTGTTCCACAGATATGCTATTTAATAATGCTATTACTGCACTGTTCCACAGATATGCTATTTAATAACGCTATTACTGCACTGTTCCACAGATATGCTATTTAATAATGCTATTACCGCACTGTTCCACAGATATGCTATTTAATAATGCTATTACTGCACTGTTCCACAGATATGCTATTTAATAACGCTATTACTGCACTGTTCCACAGATATGCTATTTAATAATGCTATTACCGCACTGTTCCACAGATATGCTATTTAATAATGCTATTACTGCACTGTTCCACAGATATGCTATTTAATAATGCTATTACTGCACTGTTCCACAGATATGCTATTTAATAACGCTATTACTGCACTGTTCCACAGATATGCTATTTAATAATGCTATTACCGCACTGTTCCACAGATATGCTATTTAATAACGCTATTACTGCACTGTTCCACAGATATGCTATTTAATAATGCTATTACTGCACTGTTCCACAGATATGCTATTTAATAATGCTATTACTGCACTGTTCCACAGATATGCTATTTAATAATGCTATTACTGCACTGTTCCACAGATATGCTATTTAATAATGCTATTACTGCACTGTTCCACAGATATGCTATTTAATAATGCTATTACCGCACTGTTCCACAGATATGCTATTTAATAATGCTATTACTGCACTGTTCCACAGATATGCTATTTAATAACGCTATTACTGCACTGTTCCACAGATATGCTATTTAATAACGCTATTACTGCACTGTTCCACAGATATGCTATTTAATAATGCTATTACCGCACTGTTCCACAGATATGCTATTTAATAACGCTATTACCGCACTGTTCCACAGATATGCTATTTAATAATGCTATTACTGCACTGTTCCACAGATATGCTATTTAATAATGCTATTACTGCACTGTTCCACAGATATGCTATTTAATAATGCTATTACCGCACTGTTCCACAGATATGCTATTTAATAACGCTATTACTGCACTGTTCCACAGATATGCTATTTAATAATGCTATTACTGCACTGTTCCACAGATATGCTATTTAATAACGCTATTACTGCACTGTTCCACAGATATGCTATTTAATAATGCTATTACTGCACTGTTCCACAGATATGCTATTTAATAACGCTATTACTGCACTGTTCCACAGATATGCTATTTAATAACGCTATTACTGCACTGTTCCACAGATATGCTATTTAATAACGCTATTACTGCACTGTTCCACAGATATGCTATTTAATAACGCTATTACTGCACTGTTCCACAGATATGCTATTTAATAACGCTATTACTGCACTGTTCCACAGATATGCTATTTAATAATGCTATTACTGCACTGTTCCACAGATATGCTATTTAATAATGCTATTACTGCACTGTTCCACAGATATGCTATTTAATAATGCTATTACCGCACTGTTCCACAGATATGCTATTTAATAATGCTATTACCGCACTGTTCCACAGATATGCTATTTAATAATGCTATTACTGCACTGTTCCACAGATATGCTATTTAATAACGCTATTACTGCACTGTTCCACAGATATGCTATTTAATAACGCTATTACTGCACTGTTCCACATATATGCTATTTAATAATGCTATTACTGCACTGTTCCACATATATGCTATTTAATAATGCTATTACTGCACTGTTCCACATATATGCTATTTAATAACGCTATTACTGCACTGTTCCACAGATATGCTATTTAATAACGCTATTACTGCACTGTTCCACAGATATGCTATTTAATAATGCTATTACCGCACTGTTCCACAGATATGCTATTTAATAATGCTATTACTGCACTGTTCCACAGATATGCTATTTAATAATGCTATTACTGCACTGTTCCACAGATATGCTATTTAATAATGCTATTACTGCACTGTTCCACAGATATGCTATTTAATAACGCTATTACTGCACTGTTCCACAGATATGCTATTTAATAACGCTATTACTGCACTGTTCCACAGATATGCTATTTAATAACGCTATTACTGCACTGTTCCACAGATATGCTATTTAATAACGCTATTACTGCACTGTTCCACAGATATGCTATTTAATAATGCTATTACTGCACTGTTCCACAGATATGCTATTTAATAATGCTATTACTGCACTGTTCCACAGATATGCTATTTAATAATGCTATTACCGCACTGTTCCACAGATATGCTATTTAATAATGCTATTACTGCACTGTTCCACAGATATGCTATTTAATAATGCTATTACTGCACTGTTCCACAGATATGCTATTTAATAATGCTATTACCGCACTGTTCCACAGATATGCTATTTAATAACGCTATTACCGCACTGTTCCACAGATATGCTATTTAATAATGCTATTACCGCACTGTTCCACAGATATGCTATTTAATAATGCTATTACTGCACTGTTCCACAGATATGCTATTTAATAATGCTATTACTGCACTGTTCCACAGATATGCTATTTAATAATGCTATTACCGCACTGTTCCACAGATATGCTATTTAATAATGCTATTACTGCACTGTTCCACAGATATGCTATTTAATAATGCTATTACCGCACTGTTCCACAGATATGCTATTTAATAATGCTATTACTGCACTGTTCCACAGATATGCTATTTAATAATGCTATTACTGCACTGTTCCACAGATATGCTATTTAATAATGCTATTACTGCACTGTTCCACAGATATGCTATTTAATAATGCTATTACTGCACTGTTCCACAGATATGCTATTTAATAATGCTATTACTGCACTGTTCCACAGATATGCTATTTAATAATGCTATTACTGCACTGTTCCACAGATATGCTATTTAATAATGCTATTACTGCACTGTTCCACAGATATGCTATTTAATAATGCTATTACTGCACTGTTCCACAGATATGCTATTTAATAATGCTATTACTGCACTGTTCCACAGATATGCTATTTAATAATGCTATTACTGCACTGTTCCACAGATATGCTATTTAATAATGCTATTACTGCACTGTTCCACAGATATGCTATTTAATAATGCTATTACTGCACTGTTCCACAGATATGCTATTTAATAATGCTATTACTGCACTGTTCCACAGATATGCTATTTAATAATGCTATTACTGCACTGTTCCACAGATATGCTATTTAATAATGCTATTACTGCACTGTTCCACAGATATGCTATTTAATAATGCTATTACTGCACTGTTCCACAGATATGCTATTTAATAATGCTATTACTGCACTGTTCCACAGATATGCTATTTAATAATGCTATTACTGCACTGTTCCACAGATATGCTATTTAATAATGCTATTACTGCACTGTTCCACAGATATGCTATTTAATAATGCTATTACTGCACTGTTCCACAGATATGCTATTTAATAATGCTATTACTGCACTGTTCCACAGATATGCTATTTAATAATGCTATTACTGCACTGTTCCACAGATATGCTATTTAATAATGCTATTACTGCACTGTTCCACAGATATGCTATTTAATAATGCTATTACTGCACTGTTCCACAGATATGCTATTTAATAATGCTATTACTGCACTGTTCCACAGATATGCTATTTAATAATGCTATTACTGCACTGTTCCACAGATATGCTATTTAATAATGCTATTACTGCACTGTTCCACAGATATGCTATTTAATAATGCTATTACTGCACTGTTCCACAGATATGCTATTTAATAATGCTATTACTGCACTGTTCCACAGATATGCTATTTAATAATGCTATTACTGCACTGTTCCACAGATATGCTATTTAATAATGCTATTACTGCACTGTTCCACAGATATGCTATTTAATAATGCTATTACTGCACTGTTCCACAGATATGCTATTTAATAATGCTATTACTGCACTGTTCCACAGATATGCTATTTAATAATGCTATTACTGCACTGTTCCACAGATATGCTATTTAATAATGCTATTACCGCACTGTTCCACAGATATGCTATTTAATAATGCTATTACTGCACTGTTCCACAGATATGCTATTTAATAATGCTATTACTGCACTGTTCCACAGATATGCTATTTAATAATGCTATTACTGCACTGTTCCACAGATATGCTATTTAATAATGCTATTACTGCACTGTTCCACAGATATGCTATTTAATAATGCTATTACTGCACTGTTCCACAGATATGCTATTTAATAATGCTATTACTGCACTGTTCCACAGATATGCTATTTAATAATGCTATTACTGCACTGTTCCACAGATATGCTATTTAATAATGCTATTACTGCACTGTTCCACAGATATGCTATTTAATAATGCTATTACTGCACTGTTCCACAGATATGCTATTTAATAATGCTATTACTGCACTGTTCCACAGATATGCTATTTAATAATGCTATTACTGCACTGTTCCACAGATATGCTATTTAATAATGCTATTACTGCACTGTTCCACAGATATGCTATTTAATAATGCTATTACTGCACTGTTCCACAGATATGCTATTTAATAATGCTATTACTGCACTGTTCCACAGATATGCTATTTAATAATGCTATTACTGCACTGTTCCACAGATATGCTATTTAATAATGCTATTACTGCACTGTTCCACAGATATGCTATTTAATAATGCTATTACTGCACTGTTCCACAGATATGCTATTTAATAATGCTATTACTGCACTGTTCCACAGATATGCTATTTAATAATGCTATTACTGCACTGTTCCACAGATATGCTATTTAATAATGCTATTACTGCACTGTTCCACAGATATGCTATTTAATAATGCTATTACTGCACTGTTCCACAGATATGCTATTTAATAATGCTATTACCGCACTGTTCCACAGATATGCTATTTAATAATGCTATTACTGCACTGTTCCACAGATATGCTATTTAATAATGCTATTACTGCACTGTTCCACAGATATGCTATTTAATAATGCTATTACTGCACTGTTCCACAGATATGCTATTTAATAATGCTATTACTGCACTGTTCCACAGATATGCTATTTAATAATTACTGCACTGCACTGTTCCACAGATATGCTATTTAATAATGCTATTACTGCACTGTTCCACAGATATGCTATTTAATAACGCTATTACTGCACTGTTCCACAGATATGCTATTTAAGCACTAGTCCTTCACGTCTCTTTTCTGTTTCACACAGATGCATATGAAACCAGCTGTTACGCTCTCCGTTCCCTCTGAGTCCTCATCCCTGCTTGTGCTCCGTGTTTTTCCCTTTTCCTTACGTCTCTTGTCATGTTCTACATTTCCCTGTCTGTCTTCCATGTTGTGCAGGTTTGGCATGGTTTTCCTTCTTGTTTGCCCATTTTGCCCTCATTAATTCCCCAGCCAATTACATTCCTTCCCCGTTTGCATTCCTCACGCCCTCATTACCGCTCAATCACTCTCGCATACGTTCTCAATCACTCTCGCATACGTTCTCAATCACTCTCGCATACGTTCTAAATCACTCTCGCATACGTTCTCAATCACTCTCGCATACGTTCTCAATCACTCTCGCATACGTTCTCATGCTGCAATCACTCATTATCTCATTTACCACACTATATATTCTCCCCTTGTTCTTTGTCTTGTTGCCAGTTCGTTAAGTCTTGTTCATTGTTACTTCGGTCATGTCAAGTTTGTAACTCGGTCTAAGTCTTGTATTGATGAATTAACTATTAATCTTGCCTTTCTATTTGTCCCCGCCAGCCTGAAGCTTCTTGCTTGTTCCAAGCCACGCTTCCCTGCTTCCCGCATCCCGCTCTGACCCTGCTACGCCCCACCCATGATTCAGCCACCATCCAGCTCCTTCCCTGCTTACCCAGGATTCAGCCACCATCCAGCTCCTTCCCTGCTTCCCTCTCCCGCTCTGACCCTGCTACGCCCCACCCAGGATTCAGCCACCATCCAGCTCCTTCCCTGCTTCCCTCATCCCGCTCTGACCCTGCTACGCCCCACCCAGGATTCAGCCACCATCCAGCTCCTTCCCTGCTTCCCTCATCCCGCTCTGACCCTGCTACGCCCCACCCAGGATTCAGCCACCATCCAGCTCCTTCCCTGCTTCCCACATCCCGCTCTGACCCTGCTACGCCCCACCCAGGATTCAGCCACCATCCAGCTCCTTCCCTGCTTCCCTCATCCCGCTCTGACCCTGCTACGCCCCACCCAGGATTCAGCCACCATCCAGCTCCTTCCCTGCTTCCCTCATCCCGCTCTGACCCTGCTACACCCCACCCAGGATTCAGTCACCATCCAGCTCCTTCCCTGCTTCCCACATCCCGCTCTGACCCTGCTACGCCCCACCCAGGATTCAGTCACCATCCAGCTCCTTCCCTGCTTCCCTCTCCCGCTCTGACCCTGCTACGCCCCACCCAGGATTCAGTCACCATCCAGCTCCTTCCCTGCTTCCCACATCCCGCTCTGACCCTGCTACGCCCCACCCAGGATTCAGCCACCATCCAGCTCCTTCCCTGCTTCCCACATCCCGCTCTGACCCTGCTACGCCCCACCCAGGATTCAGTCACCATCCAGCTCCTTCCCTGCTTCCCTCATCCCGCTCTGACCCTGCTACGCCCCACCCAGGATTCAGCCACCATCCAGCTCCTTCCCTGCTTCCCTCTCCCGCTCTGACCCTGCTACGCCCCACCCAGGATTCAGCCACCATCCAGCTCCTTCCCTGCTTCCCACATCCCGCTCTGACCCTGCTACACCCCACCCAGGATTCAGCCACCATCCAGCTCCTTCCCTGCTTCCCTCTCCCGCTCTGACCCTGCTACGCCCCACCCAGGATTCAGTCACCATCCAGCTCCTTCCCTGCTTCCCTCATCCCGCTCTGACCCTGCTACGCCCCACCCAGGATTCAGTCACCATCCAGCTCCTTCCCTGCTTCCCTCATCCCGCTCTGACCCTGCTACACCCCACCCAGGATTCAGTCACCATCCAGCTCCTTCCCTGCTTCCCTCATCCCGCTCTGACCCTGCTACGCCCCACCCAGGATTCAGTCACCATCCAGCTCCTTCCCTGCTTCCCTCATCCCGCTCTGACCCTGCTACACCCCACCCAGGATTCAGTCACCATCCAGCTCCTTCCCTGCTTCCCTCATCCCGCTCTGACCCTGCTACACCCCACCCAGGATTCAGTCACCATCCAGCTCCTTCCCTGCTTCCCTCTCCCGCTCTGACCCTGCTACGCCCCACCCAGGATTCAGTCACCATCCAGCTCCTTCCCTGCTTCCCACATCCCGCTCTGACCCTGCTACGCCCCACCCAGGATTCAGCCACCATCCAGCTCCTTCCCTGCTTCCCACATCCCGCTCTGACCCTGCTACGCCCCACCCAGGATTCAGTCACCATCCAGCTCCTTCCCTGCTTCCCTCATCCCGCTCTGACCCTGCTACGCCCCACCCAGGATTCAGCCACCATCCAGCTCCTTCCCTGCTTCCCTCTCCCGCTCTGACCCTGCTACGCCCCACCCAGGATTCAGCCACCATCCAGCTCCTTCCCTGCTTCCCTCTCCCGCTCTGACCCTGCTACGCCCCACCCAGGATTCAGCCACCATCCAGCTCCTTCCCTGCTTCCCTCATCCCGCTCTGACCCTGCTACACCCCACCCAGGATTCAGTCACCATCCAGCTCCTTCCCTGCTTCCCTCATCCCGCTCTGACCCTGCTACACCCCACCCAGGATTCAGTCACCATCCAGCTCCTTCCCTGCTTCCCTCATCCCGCTCTGACCCTGCTACGCCCCACCCAGGATTCAGTCACCATCCAGCTCCTTCCCTGCTTCCCTCATCCCGCTCTGACCCTGCTACACCCCACCCAGGATTCAGTCACCATCCAGCTCCTTCCCTGCTTCCCTCATCCCGCTCTGACCCTGCTACACCCCACCCAGGATTCAGTCACCATCCAGCTCCTTCCCTGCTTCCCTCATCCCGCTCTGACCCTGCTACGCCCCACCCAGGATTCAGTCACCATCCAGCTCCTTCCCTGCTTCCCTCTCCTGCTCTGACCCTGCTACGCCCCACCCAGGATTCAGTCACCATCCAGCTCCTTCCCTGCTTCCCGCATCCCGCTCTGACCCTGCTACACCCCACCCAGGATTCAGTCACCATCCAGCTCCTTCCCTGCTTCCCTCTCCCGCTCTGACCCTGCTACGCCCCACCCAGGATTCAGCCACCATCCAGCTCCTTCCCTGCTTCCCACATCCCGCTCTGACCCTGCTACACCCCACCCAGGATTCAGTCACCATCCAGCTCCTTCCCTGCTTCCCTCATCCCGCTCTGACCCTGCTACGCCCCACCCAGGATTCAGCCACCATCCAGCTCCTTCCCTGCTTCCCACTCCAGCTCTGCCCTCTGGTTCTGCCCTCTGGTTCTGCCCTCTGGTTCTGCCCTCTGGTTCTGCCCAACCCAGGATTCAGTCCCCTCCCTTTTGTTGCGACAAGAGTTTGCTGTAGCTAATAAACGCTCTTTGGGAGCTGATTGTGAGTTCTGTCTCTGAATCGTGCAGTTGTGTCCTTAGCACAAGCCCCACTCATACATTGCAATGTGCTGCATGCTCCTTCAGCACTATCAGAAATTAAACTAAAGTTCACCTCTCAACAATGCAGTTTTTAGAAGATCTTCGCCTCCATAATATAATAACAGTAAAAAATGACTTTTTAATTGCTTTATTTTTATTTAGCACAGGTATATGCACAGTGCTGTGCATATTTATATGAGAATATGTAATATGACAGAGTGAGCAGGTGACTCTTAGAGGCCATGGTGTATTGATTTTAGATTTGGCAGAGGGACACACAGCTCTGTTTGGTTTGAGTGCTACAGATCTGACCTCCATAGTAAGACACAGCCATCTATCAGCTCTGCTCTCACTCTCTCACTCAATCATAAGAGCTGAGGCAGAACAAGTGCCAGACAGACGCATTTTATTGAATATGTATTAAGGGACACGCATTCATTCTTTAGCTTGGATATTGCTTCGTGCAATTTTGATGTTACAGCTCAGAGGAGATTGGAAATATGGTGACCTGTCCCTGTGATTAATTCCTCGAAGAGAACAGTTGTTTTTGACGGTGTGTCATTATTTTCCTGCATTTTCATCTCCCAGACATGGCGCACTGACAAGGTTGTTAATGCGTGTGGCGATGAGGTGAGGCGGCGTGTTTTTCGTAACACTCATTTTTGCAAAGCAGCGAAAGTAACGCTTCCACTGTTTGTGCAGAAATGATTCCCTTGCTGTCACCCTTGACTGAAGCCCCATCTGCAGTCCCACAATTCCTGTGAAGTTTGCTGAACACAATTAAGCCCTGAATAAAAAATATGAAATCAATGCAAAAAAAAAAAAAAACACAAATTTGTATGCACTGAGCCAGAGCAGCTTCATAAGATGCTGTTTGGGAGAGGTGCAGTAAACTAGCCAATCAGAAGACTGGACCGTCCCACAGATATTACAGCACTGTCCCACAGATATTACAGCACTGTCCTACAGATATTACTGCACTGTCCTACAGATATTACTGCACTGTCCCACAGATATCACTGCACTGTCTCACAGATATTACAGCACTGTCCTACAGATATCACTGCACTGTCTCACAGATATTACAGCACTGTCCCACAGATATTACTGCACTGTCCTACAGATATTACTGCACTGTCCTACAGATATTACTGCACTGTCCCACAGATATCACTGCACTGTCTCACAGATATTACAGCACTGTCCTACAGATATCACTGCACTGTCTCACAGATATTACAGCACTGTCCCACAGATATTACTGCACTGTCCCACAGATATTACAGCACTGTCCCACAGATATTACAGCACTGCTCCACAGATATTACTGCACTGTTCCACAGATATTACAGCACTGTCCTACAGATATCACTGCACTGTCTCACAGATATTACAGCACTGTCCCACAGATATTACTGCACTGTCCCACAGATATTACTGCACTGTCCTACAGATATTACAGCACTGTCCCACAGATATTACTGCACTGTCCCACAGATATTACTGCACTGTCCTACAGATATTACTGCACTGTCCCACAGATATTACAGCACTGTTCCACAGATATTACTGCACTGTCCTACAGATATTACTGCACTGTCCCACAGATATTATAGCACTGTCCCACAGATATTACTGCACTGTCCTACAGATATTACTGCACTGTCTCACAGATATTACAGCACTGTCCCACAGATATTACAGCACTGTCGCACAGATATTACAGCACTGTCCCACATATATTACTGCACTGTCCCACAGATATTACTGCACTGTCCCACAGATATTACTGCACTGTCCTACAGATATTACTGCACTGTCCCACAGATATTACAGCACTGTTCCACAGATATTACAGCACTGTTCCACAGATATTACAGCACTGTCCTACAGATATTACTGCACTGTCTCACAGATATTACAGCACTGTCCCACAGATATTACTGCACTGTCCCACAGATATTACTGCACTGTCCCACAGATATTACTGCACTGTCCCACAGATATTACAGCACTGTCCCACAGATATTATAGCACTGTCCTACAGATATTACTGCACTGTCCTACAGATATTACTGCACTGTCCCACAGATATTACTGCACTGTCCCACAGATATTACTGCACTGTTCCACAGATATTACTACACTGTCCCACAGATATTACAGCACTGTCCTACAGATATTACTGCACTGTCTCACAGATATTACTACACTGTCCCACAGATATTACAGCACTGTCCCACAGATATTACAGCACTGTCCCACAGATATTACAGCACTGTCCCACAGATATTACTGCACTGTCCCACAGATATTACAGCACTGTCCCACAGATATTACAGCACTGTCCCACAGATATTACAGCACTGTCCCACAGATATTACTGCACTGTCCCACAGATATTACTGCACTGTCCCACAGATATTACTGCACTGTCCCACAGATATTACTGCACTGTCCCACAGATATTACTACACTGTCCCACAGATATTACAGCACTGTCCCACAGATATTACAGCACTGTTCCACAGATATTACAGCACTGTCCTACAGATATTACTGCACTGTCCTACAGATATTACAGCACTGTCCTACAGATATTACTGCACTGTCCCACAGATATTACTGCACTGTTCCACAGATATTACTGCACTGTCCCACAGATATTACTGCACTGTCCTACAGATATTACTGCACTGTCCTACAGATATTACTGCACTGTCCCACAGATATTACTGCACTGTCCTACAGATATTACTGCACTGTCCCACAGATATTACTGCACTGTCCCACAGATATTACTGCACTGTCCTACAGATATTACTGCACTGTCCTACAGATATTACAGCACTGTCCCACAGATATCACTGCACTGTCCCACAGATATTACTGCACTGTCCTACAGATATTACAGCACTGTCCTACAGATATCACTGTACTGTCCCACAGATATTACTACACTGTCCTACAGATATTACTGCACTGTCCCACAGATATTATAGCACTGTCCCACAGATATTACTGCACTGTCCCACAGATATTACTACACTGTCCCACAGATATTACTACACTGTCCCACAGATATTACTGCACTGTTCCACAGATATTACTGCACTGTCCCACAGATATTACTGCACTGTCCTACAGATATCACTGCACTGTCCCACAGATATTATAGCACTGTCCCACAGATATTACTGCACTGTCCCACAGATATTACTGCACTGTCCCACAGATATTATAGCACTGTCCAACAGATATTACTGCACTGTCCCACAGATATTACAGCACTGTCCCACAGATATTATAGCACTGTCCAACAGATATTACTGCACTGTCCCACAGATATTACTGCACTGTCCCACAGATATTACAGCACTGTCCCACAGATATTATAGCACTGTCCAACAGATATTACTGCACTGTCTCACAGATATTACAGCACTGTCCCACAGATATTACTGCACTGTCCCACAGATATTACAGCACTGTCCCACAGATATTACTGCACTGTTCCACAGATATTACTACACTGTCCAACAGATATTACTGCACTGTCCTACAGATATTACAGCACTGTCCCACAGATATTACAGCACTGTCCCACAGATATCACTGCACTGTTCCACAGATATTACAGCACTGTCCTACAGATATCACTGCACTGTCTCACAGATATTACTGCACTGTCCCACAGATATTACTGCACTGTCTCACAGATATTACTGCACTGTCCCACAGATATTACTGCACTGTCCCACAGATATTACAGCACTGTCCCACAGATATTATAGCACTGTCCCACAGATATCACTACACCGTCCCACATATATTACTGCACTGTCCCACAGATATTACTGCACTGTCCCACAGATATTACAGCACTGTCCCACAGATATTATAGCACTGTCCCACAGATATCACTACACCGTCCCACAGATATTACTGCACTGTCCCACAGATATTACTGCACTGTCCCACAGATATTACTGCACCGTCCCACATATATTACTGCACTGTCCCACATATATTACTGCACTGTCCCACAGATATCACTACACCGTCCCACATATATTACTGCACTGTCCCACATATATTACTGCACTGTCCCACAAATATTACTGCACTGTCCTACAGATATTACTGCACTGTCCCACAGATATTACTGCACTGTCCCACAGATATCACTACACCGTCCCACAGATATTACTGCACTGTCCCACAGATATTACTGCACTGTCCCACAGATATTACTGCACTGTCCCACAGATATTACAGCACTGTCCCACAGATATTACTGCACTGTCCTACAGATATTACTGCACTGTCCCACAGATATTATAGCACTGTCCCACAGATATTACTGCACTGTCCCACAGATATTACTACACTGTCCCACAGATATTACTACACTGTCCCACAGATATTACTGCACTGTTCCACAGATATTACTGCACTGTCCCACAGATATTACTGCACTGTCCTACAGATATCACTGCACTGTCCCACAGATATTATAGCACTGTCCCACAGATATTACTGCACTGTCCCACAGATATTACTGCACTGTCCCACAGATATTATAGCACTGTCCAACAGATATTACAGCACTGTCCTACAGATATTACTGCACTGTCCCACAGATATTACAGCACTGTCCCACAGATATTACTGCACTGTCCCACAGATATTACTGCACTGTCCCACAGATATTACAGCACTGTCCCACAGATATTATAGCACTGTCCCACAGATATTACTGCACTGTCCCACAGATATTACTGCACTGTCCCACAGATATTACTACACTGTCCCACAGATATTACAGCACTGTCCCACAGATATTACTGCACTGTTCCACAGATATTACTACACTGTCCCACAGATATTACAGCACTGTCCCACAGATATTACTGCACTGTCCTACAGATATTACAGCACTGTCCCACAGATATTACTGCACTGTCCCACATATATTACTGCACTGTCCCACAGATATCACTGCACTGTCCCACAGATATTACTGCACTGTCCCACAGATATTACTGCACTGTCCCACAGATATTACTGCACTGTCCCACATATATTACTGCACTGTCCCACAGATATTACTGCACTGTCCCACAGATATTACTGCACTGTCCCACAGATATTACAGCACTGTCCTACAGATATTACTGCACTGTCCTACAGATATTACAGCACTGTCCCACAAATATTACTGCACTGTCCCACAGATATTACTGCACTGTCCCACAGATATTACTGCACCGTCCCACATATATTACTGCACTGTCCCACATATATTACTGCACTGTCCCACAGATATTACTGCACTGTCCCACAGATATTACTGCACTGTCCCACAGATATCACTACACCGTCCCACAGATATTACTGCACTGTCCCACAGATATTACAGCACTGTCCCACAGATATTACTGCACTGTCCCACAGATATTACTGCACTGTCCCACAGATATTACTGCACTGTCCCACAGATATTACTGCACTGTCCCACAGATATCACTACACCGTCCCACAGATATTACTGCACTGTCCCACAGATATTACAGCACTGTCCCACATATATTACTGCACTGTCCTACAGATATTACTGCACTGTCCCACAGATATTACTGCACTGTCCCACATATATTACTGCACTGTCCTACAGATATCACTACACCGTCCCACAGATATTACTGCACTGTCCCACAGATATTACTGCACTGTCCCACAGATATTACTGCACTGTCCCACAGATATCACTACACCGTCCCACAGATATCACTACACCGTCCCACAGATATTACTGCACTGTCCCACAGATATTACAGCACTGTCCCACATATATTACTGCACTGTCCTACAGATATTACTGCACTGTCCCACAGATATTACTGCACCGTCCCACATATATTACTGCACTGTCCCACATATATTACTGCACTGTCCCACAGATATTACTGCACTGTCCCACAGATATTACTGCACTGTCCTACAGATATCACTACACCGTCCCACAGATATTACTGCACTGTCCCACAGATATTACAGCACTGTCCCACAGATATTACTGCACTGTCCCACAGATATTACTGCACTGTCCCACAGATATTACTGCACTGTCCCACAGATATTACTGCACTGTCCCACAGATATCACTACACCGTCCCACAGATATTACTGCACTGTCCCACAGATATTACAGCACTGTCCCACATATATTACTGCACTGTCCTACAGATATTACTGCACTGTCCCACAGATATTACTGCACTGTCCCACATATATTACTGCACTGTCCTACAGATATCACTACACCGTCCCACAGATATTACTGCACTGTCCCACATATATTACTGCACTGTCCTACAGATATTACTGCACTGTCCCACATATATTACTGCACTGTCCTACAGATATTACTGCACTGTCCCACAGATATTACTGCACTGTCCCACAGATATTACTGCACTGTCCTACAGATATCACTGCACTGTCCCACAGATATCACTACACCGTCCCACATATATTACTGCACTGTCCCACAGATATCACTGCACTGTTCCACAGATATTACTGCACCGTCCCACAGATATTACTGCACTGCCCCACAGATATCACTGTGCTGTTCCACAGATGGTAATAAGCTCAGGGGCTCGCACTCAACAAGCCTGTTCTGCACCAGTCAATTCCACATTCCCTTTATATACCTTCAGAACTAATCAGAGAGAGCTGGAAAAACAAGGTAAAGAGTGATATATTTTGTAACAACAAAACAAGGTCCTCTTTGGGGATATTGTCGGGTGGGCGTGGAGGTGGGGGGTATCGCCTTCAATAAAACAAAATCGTCCTGACAAGGTAATCTGTGTCAGCTTGGGAATCCACTATGCAGGCAAACCAGGCCAGGCAATATTCTACAAGGGGACAATATTGCCTTTTTCTGGAAAACAAATTAAGTGTTAGCAATTATATGTGGCAGTCTGTTTGAGGTGCTACATTTACTTGGAGGGAAATAAAACTTGTGTTGCAGGAACTGCAGGGCAGCTGGGCGCTAGACTCCATTAATCTGGATAGCTGTTCATTAGAGCAATAACACAGGGGACTAGCTCACTCTTCCACCCTTTGAGTTAGACTGATTCCAGCCATGCGCTTCACACACCCCTCCAGACCTCTGCTAACTGCGTATTTTCTCAAGTCTTTCCCACATCCAGCGTTTTTTATTTATCTATTCAAATACCGGCGCTGAGGAATGGGAGCTGAATACCTTTAAAGTCGCCTCAGCGGTATGTTTCATCATATTTATATATTTCATTTAAATATTTACTTCTGTTAGGGCTCCTTTTCTGGGCTTAACATAATGTGACACCAACTGTAAAATTGTACATTGTAAAATTAGACCTGGTTTTCATAGAACAGAGAACAATTATGCCCTGTGTTAAGGTTAAGGTTTATAGTCCGGTGACAGTGTCGCTGCGACCGATCACGTCAATGGTTGTTTGGCTAACAAATTAGCAGCCTAGCTGGTTACATAACTTACCTACCTAAGAAGCATGTGAATAGCATTATAAATTAGCACAATTTACAATTATTATTATTAACAATTTCCCTGACTGATGCTCAGCAGACTGTGTTAAAAATTAGATGTGGAACCGCAGTCCCAGATGTACTAACCCACCCCTTTGCGTTGTGTATTATACACCTCTTCACTCCACCCCTTTGTGCTGTGTATTATACATCTCTTCACTCCGCCCCTTTGTGTTGTGTATTATACACCTCTTCACTCCACCCCTTTGTGTTGCGTATTATACATCTCTTCACTCCGCCCCTTTGTGTTGTGTATTATACATCTCTTCACTCCGCCCCTTTGTGTTGTGTATTATACATCTCTTCACTCCGCCCCTTTGTGTTGTGTATTATACACCTCTTCACTCCACCCCTTTGTGTTGTATATTATACATCTCTTCTCTTCACCCCTTTGTGTTGTGTATTATACACCTCTTCACTCCACCCCTTTGTGTTGCGTATTATACATCTCTTCACTCCACCTCTTTGTGTCGTGTATTATACATCTCTTCACTCCGCCCCTTTGTGTTGTGTATTATACATCTCTTCACTCCGCCCCTTTGTGTTGTGTATTATACACCTCTTCACTCCACCCCTTTGTATTGCGTATTATACATCTCTTCACTCCGCCCCTTTGTGTTGTGTATTATACATCTCTTCACTCCGCCCCTTTGTGTTGTGTATTATACATCTCTTCACTCCGCCCCTTTGTGTTGTGTATTATACATCTCTTCACTCCGCCCCTTTGTGTTGTGTATTATACATCTCTTCACTCCGCCCCTTTGTGTTGTGTATTATACATCTCTTCACTCCGCCCCTTTGTGTTGTGTATTATACATCTCTTCACTCCGCCTCTTTGTGTTGTGTATTATACATCTCTTCACTCCGCCCCTTTGTGTTGTGTATTATACATCTCTTCACTCCACCCCTTTGTGTTGTGTATTATACACCTCTTCACTCCGCCCCTTTGTGTTGTGTATTATACATCTCTTCACTCCACCCCTTTGTGTTGTGTATTATACACCTCTTCACTCCACCTCTTTGTGTTGTGTATTATACATCTCTTCACTCCACCCCTTTGTGTTGTGTATTATACATCTCTTCACTCCGCCCCTTTGTGTTGTGTATTATACATCTCTTCACTCCACCCCTTTGTGTTGTGTATTATACATCTCTTCACTCCACCCCTTTGTGTTGTGTATTATACATCTCTTCACTCCACCCCTTTGTGTTGTGTATTATACATCTCTTCACTCCACCTCTTTGTGTTGTGTATTATACATCTCTTCACTCCACCCCTTTGTGTTGTGTATTATACATCTCTTCACTCCGCCCCTTTGTGTTGCGTATTATACATCTCTTCACTCCACCCCTTTGTGTTGTGTATTATACATCTCTTCACTCCGCCCCTTTGTGTTGTGTATTATACATCTCTTCACTCCGCCCCTTTGTGTTGCGTATTATACACCTCTTCACTCCACCCCTTTGTGTTGTGTATTATACATCTCTTCACTCCACCTCTTTGTGTTGTGTATTATACATCTCTTCACTCCGCCCCTTTGTGTTGTGTATTATACATCTCTTCTCTCCGCCCCTTTGTGTTGTGTATTATACATCTCTTCTCTCCGCCCCTTTGTCTTGTGTATTATACATCTCTTCACTCCACCTCTTTGTGTTGTGTATTATACACCTCTTCACTCCACCCCTTTGTGTTGTGTATTATACACCTCTTCACTCCACCCCTTTGTGTTGCGTATTATACATCTCTTCACTCCGCCCCTTTGTGTTGTGTATTATACATCTCTTCACTCCGACTCTTAGTGTTGTGTATTATACATCTCTTCACTCCGCCCCTTTGTGTTGTGTATTATACATCTCTTCACGCCACCCCTTTGTGTTGTGTATTATACATCTCTTCACTCCACCCCTTTGTGTTGTGTATTATACATCTCTTCACTCCGCCCCTTTGTGTTGTGTATTATACATCTCTTCACTCCGCCCCTTTGTGTTGTGTATTATACATCTCTTCACTCCGCCTCTTAGTGTTGTGTATTATACATCTCTTCACTCCACCCCTTTGTGTTGCGTATTATACATCTCTTCACTCCACCCCTTTGTGTTGTGTATTATACATCTCTTCACTCCGCCCCTTTGTGTTGTGTATTATACATCTCTTCACTCCGCCCCTTTGTGTTGTATATTATACATCTCTTCACTCCACCCCTTTGTGTTGTGTATTATACATCTCTTCACTCCGCCTCTTTGTGTTGTGTATTATACATCTCTTCACTCCGCCCCTTTGTGTTGTGTATTATACATCTCTTCACTCCACCCCTTTGTGTTGTGTATTATACATCTCTTCACTCCGCCTCTTTGTGTTGTGTATTATACATCTCTTCACTCCGCCTCTTTGTGTTGTGTATTATACATCTCTTCACTCCACCTCTTTGTGTTGTGTATTATACATCTCTTCACTCCACCCCTTTGTGTTGTGTATTATACATCTCTTCACTCCACCCCTTTGTGTTGTGTATTATACATCTCTTCACTCCACCCTTTGTGTTGTGTATTATACATCTCTTCACTCCACCCCTTTGTGTTGTGTATTATACATCTCTTCACTCCACCTCTTTGTGTTGTGTATTATACATCTCTTCACTCCGCCTCTTTGTATTGTGTATTATACATCTCTTCACTCCACCCCTTTGTGTTGTGTATTATACATCTCTTCACTCCGCCTCTTTGTGTTGTGTATTATACATCTCTTCACTCCGCCCCTTTGTGTTGTGTATTATACATCTCTTCACTCCGCCCCTTTGTGTTGTGTATTATACATCTCTTCTCTCCGCCCCTTTGTGTTGTGTATTATACATCTCTTCACTCCGCCTCTTTGTGTTGTGTATTATACATCTCTTCACTCCACCCCTTTGTGTTGTGTATTATACATCTCTTCACTCCGCCCCTTTGTGTTGTGTATTATACATCTCTTCACTCCGCCCCTTTGTGTTGTGTATTATACATCTCTTCACTCCGCCCCTATGTGTTGTGTATTATACATCTCTTCTATCAGCTAGTGTACTATCTGAGGCTGTAAAATGTTCAACCCACTTGATTATTTGCTGTGTTAGATCCCTCCTTACATTCTGTTACCATCCATTCCACCTTTAGTTTAAACCGGGCCGGCCAGCGAAGGATGGGCACCCCCTCTCTAGCTAGGTTCCTTCCGAGTTTTTTTTCTCGCCACCATTTGAGAGTTTTTCTTCCCATTAGGGAGTTCTTACCTTGTTTGCTTTTTGGGGGTTCAGGCCTGGTTTTTGGGGTTCAGGCCTGGTTTTTGGGGTTCAGGCCTGGTTTTTGCCCAATTCTCCTTTTCTTTCAATTCAATGTTTCTTTCTACAGCGTCTTTGCGACAGCTCTCTGTAAAAGCTAGCTAGCGAGTGTTTGCTTTATCTTCTGCGCTGAGCGCCTGTGCTACATGCTTGTGCCCATAAACATGGATCAGTGCTGAACTCAGATGCATTGACCGATGTTTGTACATGAGCCATTTACCAGAAACATTGTTACATTACTCATCGCCATCAGTCTACAGAAAAATTAGGTATATTTTACTTCCAAAGAGAAACATATCCAAACTTTGAAGTTGTAGACATGTTGCTAATACCTGATCAGCCAGCTAATGTTGCACCTTTTAAAAACACATTGTGAGTAACTGAAGCTGCTTTTCAGTGTCAACAGTTTCACCTGAAACAATCTCCATATCTGAATTATTTAAATATGTTACTCCTGCTTTGTCCCATATTTAATGAAAGCATTAAACCCAAAGCAGCTGCTGCTGGGATCACGTGGTGTTCCCTAGTGCCTCAATAGTGGACCATATCTGGCACAGAATTTCCACATTGCTGTTGCCACAATTTGCCTCTCCAATGTGTGTTCCCTCCCTAATTGAAGTTAGAGAGGTGACTACTAATTGGAGTTATAAAGCTCTAATGTCTGCCCTATATTTTAGTGTGGACAGGGAGGATCACAGAACACTGAGCCGAAAAAGCCTTCTGATTTTGGGCCGTAACCTGGGTAACCTCCGTAACCTGGGTAACCACACTAAGCTCAGCACCACAGACATTGGCAGAGGTTCAGCCCATTATTTTGCAGAAATTACCATGGCAACTCAGAGGTACTTTGGTTTGAAATGTAGTTTTGTATTCCTAGGCTGACTTTGCACTTACTATAGAATCACATTTAACGCATGTGATCTACAATACTTGGCACATGACGACTAGTCCTTTTAAAATCTGAATATTTGCTGTGCCAATAACAGCTTTGCCGACTCTAACAGCTAGCCAGTTAATTCAATGATTCACTGGTAAATATCTGGGCTGTTGTCAATGAGTCAATCGATTTGGGTCACTTTGAGTCCACAGTGTGTAAATTTTTATTCTGGTGACTGCTGTGCCTCTGAAAGGAATATTACATGCAGGTGAACTTGCTACAGCCTACATCTGGCTAATGGTTAAATTAAGGGTTTGAGTAAAAAGCCTGCTAGAGCTGGTTATCTGTACACCTACAGTATATCAAATCTGATAACAAAATGTATTCAACGTAAAAAAAAGTCAAGTTACTCACGCATAGCCTACAGAGCGCTTTCTATAAGTCCTTAATTCCAACTTGCAAAAACTAGGCCTGCATTTAAGGGTATTGACATCAAAATGTGGCCAAGTTACAACTAACAATATTGTTGTATCGTAGCTCACACTAAATAAACTAACGCTATTCCAAAGCAATGCTATCCAAACTTTCTAAATTATTTAATTTAGATATCATTAAGGACTTATAGACAGCGCTTTGTAGGCTATGCGTGAGTAACTTGTTTTTTTTTACGTCAAAGATGTTTTTTTTAATCAGATATCACTTATTTTTGGTAGATAATGACATGGAGAGAGACATGCATACAGAATAGTGCATACAGACATTTGCGTAACCGTACTGACAAGAATGAGAACAGTTATCCTATTACCTGTAGCCAACAATTACATTAAAATAGTTTGTAGATGAGCAGTAACCTATTTAATGTGTAATGAAATACAATGAACAGCACAACCTGAGCTATGGATCATAAAGAAGCATGTAAATTAATGAACCAAGTCCACATCGAGACATGCATGCACAATAGGCTAGACACAAACATATTCTAGCTGAAAGAAAGACATTCAGCCTAAATAGCCTTGTTAGTACAGCCTAAATAGTTTTCATAAGTAAAATAAGGAAATACAGTTTTAAAATAGGCCTATTAGTAGTCTATAGAAATACATTTAATGCTAGGCTATTGAACACTGGCTTGCCGGATGCGTAACTCCGAGCTGCCGAGTTCATAAGCACAGCAGAATTCCTTTACAGTTTTTTTTCAGGTAGTGCAGCCTAACGTTGGCTGCGGGAAATTTTTTGGTACTGGACCATGTAGCTATGTTTAGTTTAGTTTTCTGAAGTGCAATGGATGTATATAAGGCATGTTGACTTGCTTCGTAGTAGCCTTGCTTGTAGCTGCTTCCGGACTAACAGCTGACTCCTGACTGACGTTTCTCTGGCAAAACTAACGTTGGCTAACAAGCTTAATTGGACAACGCATATTTGCCATAAATCTTAACCAGAAAGAAAACAATAGATACTCCTAAGAAAGTAGCATACCAGAGATTATACTTTTTATTATTATTATTATAATTTAAAGTGTTTGCAGTAAACTACATTGTCTGCAGAGTAGCGTAGACTAGAGCCATGATCGGAGGTTATTGTAATTTTTTTAAATGACTAACCATGAAAGTGATATGTTTGGGGAATTGGCGGTTTATAAATGCGATCTCTTAAAGGATTGCAGTTTATAGTAGGCTATTATTCATTCGTAATTTATTATTGTAAATTCGTAATTTTTCTAGTAGTAGTGAGTCAGTCATGATCACAAGAGCACAGCGTTGAGGTTCGGTTTCCACAGTGAGTCAGTCATGACCGCAAGAGCACAGCGTTGAGGTTCGGTTTCCACAGTGAGTCAGTCATGACCGCAAGAGCACAGCGTTGAGGTTCGGTTTCCACAGTGAGTCAGTCATGACCACAAGAGCACAGCGTTAAGGTTCGGTTTCCACAGTGAGTCAGTCATGACCACAAGAGCACAGTGTTGAGGTTCGGTTTCCACAGTGAGTCAGTCATGACCGCAAGAGCACAGCGTTGAGGTTTGGTTTCCACAGTGAGTCAGTCATGACCACAAGAGCACAGCGTTAAGGTTCGGTTTCCACAGTGAGTCAGTCATGACCGCAAGAGCACAGCGTTGAGGTTCGGTTTCCACAGTGAGTCAGTCATGACCGCAAGAGCACAGCGTTGAGGTTCGGTTTCCACAGTGAGTCAGTCATGACCGCAAGAGCACAGCGTTGAGGTTTGGTTTCCACAGTGAGTCAGTCATGACCGCAAGAGCACAGCGTTGAGGTTCGGTTTCCACAGTGAGTCAGTCATGACCGCAAGAGCACAGCGTTGAGGTTCGGTTTCCACAGTGAGTCAGTCATGACCACAAGAGCACAGCGTTAAGGTTCGGTTTCCACAGTGAGTCAGTCATGACCGCAAGAGCACAGCGTAGGCTCCACACAGACACATTTTTTGTTGGCCAAAACATGTAGCCAATGGCATAGTTATTTATTTTTTACATTAATGCAACAACGCAATGTTAACCAGATGATATTCTGTGTTAAAACTTTTGTCTTTGCTTGACAAATGGCTATGTGATACCTGTTCCCATAATGTTAGCTATTGCATAACTGTCCAGTGACTGAATTGTTTAACTAACAGGCTACAAGTGAACAGTTAATATAGTGAACATGTCTTTGCGATAAAAAAATAATTGTTGTATGAGAAAATCAGAACAGTGCCCACTGTTTGAGTCTAAAATGAAATTACACTTTAATAGGCTTACAGGTGGGGATAAAACCTCGGTCTCTCAAATACTAAGACTGACTGGACGGAAACCAGTACACCAAAGGACTTTAGTCACGTGATATACGCTATAGGCGATTTGTCACAGCAAATGGAACATTTTTTTTAGTTACTAGAAGTGGCGTCGTCTGACTTTCACCATTTCGCTGTAGTACAAGTGAAATACAAGTGAAACATTGAACAGTTAATATTGGAAACGTCTTTTGCCTTTGCAATAAAAATATGTTTGTTTGTTATTGTGAAAATAATAGCAGTCTAATAAATTTAAAGTATCAAACCCCCAATCCTCTGTACAAGAGACAGCAACTCTAACCATTAGGCCACAGTAGCATATTCCCCCAAACTTGCAGCACCATGGAGAAAGGCAGCTTCTGTAAAAGCACAGAAAAGAGAATGTAGGAAAGCAGAACGCAAATGGCGAAAATCAGGCCTCTACATCCACTACGACATTTATAAAGAAAACCTGCATAACTACAACCTTGTGTTAAAAATCGCAAGACAATCCTACTTCTCTGACGTGATAAAAAATAACTCTAACAATGCTCGTGTTCTATTTTCAGTTGTTGACAGGCTGATTAGTCTTCCAGTGTCAACTTCCCCTGACCATTTATCGGCCAGTAAATGTAATGAGTTTGCTGACTTTTTCAGAGATAAAATTAAAACAATTAGAAGTTCTATAAATCAGCCAGCACAGAACATATTACCTTTTTATCCAGCTGGAATGACCTCAATAAGAATGTCTAAATTTAAGACCATTGACTCTCATACCCTTGAAAAAATAGTTTTGCAATTAAATGTATCTACCTGCTGTCTAGATCCTTTGCCTACTGTGTTTCTCAAAAAGTGTTTCAATTATTTATCCAAAGACCTGCTACAAATTGTTAACTGTTCGATTTCATCTGGCCTTTTCCCACAGAGTCTAAAAACGGCAGTTATTAAACCCCTACTAAAAAAGAGCACTCTAGATTCGTCTGTTCTAAATAACTACAGACCGATATCAAACCTACCATTTATAGGTAAGGTAATTGAGAAGGTTGTTTATCACCAGCTTAGTTGTTTCCTTAAAACTAATGATTGTTTTGACATCTTCCAGTCTGGTTTTCGCCCCAACCACAGTACTGAGACGGCACTAATTAAGGTGGTTAATGACATTCGTCTTAACTCTGACTCTGGTAATATATCAGTTTTGGTTTTATTGGATTTAAGTGCTGCATTTGATACCGTTGACCATTCTATATTATTAGATAGACTAGAAAACTGGGTCGGACTATCTGCTACGGTCCTTCACTGGTTCAGGTCATACCTGCAAGATAGAGATTACTTTGTCTCCATTGGCAACTTCGTCTCTCAGAAGGTTAACATGACGTGTGGAGTTCCTCAAGGATCAATCCTTGGCCCTCTCTTATTTAATCTTTACATGCTACCCTTAGGAAAACTTTTGCGGGACAACAATACTGCCTACCATAACTACGCTGATGATACACAAATTTATATTGCCCTCTCACCCTCTGATTATAGTCCAATTGATTCCCTATGTCATTGTGTCTCACTGATAAATGACTGGATGTGCCAGAACTTTCTTTAGCTAAACAAGGACAAAACAGAGGTAGTTGTTTTTGGTTCCAATAAAAATGAGAGAATTAAGGTCAGTGACTATCTAAAATCTCTATCACTACAGACTACAAATCAGGCCAGAAACTTGGGTGTTATTTTAGATGCTGATCTACACTTTGAAAACCAGGTTAACTCCTTAACCAAGTCAGCATATTACCACCTTAAAAATATAGCAAGGATTAGAGGCCTACTATCCAAACCAGACCTGGAAAAGCTTATCCATGCTTTCATCTCTAGTAGGCTAGATTATTGCAATGGGCTTTATACCGGCCTTCCTAAAAAAAACCTCCAAAAACTACAGCGTGTTCAAAATGCAGCTGCAAGGGTACTCACAAAAACTAAAAGATACGACCACATCACACCAGTCCTCAGATCTTTACACTGGCTTCCATTGTACCAGAGAGTTGAATTTAAAATTATTTTATTGGTCTATAAAACCCTTTTGGCTTGGGGCCAAAATATCTCCTAGATCTTCTTATACCCTATGAACCATCAAGAACCCTTAGGTCATCTGGAAAGGGACTATTAACTGTTTATAGACCTAAGACAAAACACGGTAAAGCATCATTCAAATATTATGCTTCCGACACCTGGAACAAACTCCCAGAAACACTTAGATACGCCCCAAATGTGGCAACTTTTAAATCCAGGCTCAAAACGTTCTTGTTTTGTAGGGCTTATGAACACTGACTTGCTTTACTAAGAGTAGCCCCACAAAGGTGTAATTTTAATTGTCTTATCCATTATTGTTTTTATTCAGTTACTTCTGTTTTCTGCTGCAAATCTTATTGTCTTATCTTTTTATTTATTTATTTATTTTTAGATTCTTTATTCTTTTATTGCCTTATCTTTTTATTTATTTTATGAATTTTAATGATTTCCTCGTTTAATCTTGTTATTGTATATGTAAAGCACATTGAATTGCACATGTGTATGAAATGCGCTCTATAAATAAAGCTGCCTTGCCTTGCCTTGGAAAACTTCAAGCCATCATCATTAGTTTGAAGTGTTTTTATTGGGCGATAAGCTTGGAAGAGCAGGTATGCAATGTTGTTATCCAATGGGGAGAATTATTGTTTGAGGGTATGGAGGCAGGAAGAATGGGAAGAAGAAGAAGAAGCAGAAGAGGAAGGAGAAAAACAGCAAAATAACCCAAGTTTGGGGCTTTATTGTGTGGATGTGTGAAGTTGTACGTTAATTCTGTGTGGTTACATGAGGTCAGAACATACATAAGTTAATGTTTTTAAGGGCTGAGAGTCTGTGGTCATTGTGGTTACTTCTATAGGAAACCTTGAAAAGTGCCAAACTCTTGGTGCTGTATAGGTATATAGGTATGGGGCATACCTGCCATCCCAATCTGGTTGCTTATTTGTCTTTTTTTGTTGTTGCTAGATTCACGGCTGTACATTTTGGTTTGTGAGTGTGGTGTGTGTTAGGGATGTTACTTTTTGGTTTGTGATTGTGGTGTGTGTTAGGGATGTCACTTTTTGGTTTGTGAGTGTGGTGTGTGTTAGGGATGTCACTTTTTGGTTTGTGCGTGTGGTGTGTGTTAGGGATATCACTTTTTGGTTTGTGAGTGTGGTGTGTGTTAGGGATGTCACTTTTTGGTTTGTGATTGTGGTGTGTGTTAGGGATGTCACTTTTTGGTGTGTGAGTGTGGTGTGTGTTAGGGATGTCACTTTTTGGTGTGTGAGTGTGGTGTGTGTTAGGGATGTCACTTTTTGGTTTGTGATTGTGGTGTGTGTTAGGGATGTCACTTTTTGGTTTGTGATTGTGGTGTGTGTTAGGGATGTCACTTTTTGGTTTGTGATTGTGGTGTGTGTTAGGGATGTCACTTTTCTGTTTGATAATCATACTTTTTCGAATCTCAGAAAAAGGTTAAGCCATGTTATTGCTTTGTCTGGAAGGTATACTGTTAGGTAGCCTAAAGGTATGTAGTGTTTTTATAGGTGGGGTTGTGACACGGCACGGCCGGATGTGGGGGTGAGTGGTGAGCTTGTGTGTTCTGGCACGGCCAGATGTGGGGCTGAGAGGTGAGCTTGTGTGTTCTGGCACGGCTGGATGTGGGGGTGAGTGGTGAGCTTATGTGTACTGGCATGATCGTTGACTGGGGAGGGGGAGGGGGAGGGGCGGGGGGCTGTAGGCAGAGTAGGCACCTCAATTAAAATCCTTTCTGCCCTGCCTCTCGTCACTGCCTGCTTGTGTTGCACGAGTGGCAGAGCATCCCTACAACAGTCAGAAATGCATTGTCGGCTAAATAGAAAATATGGCATAAATGTCCTTTGGCTTCATCAATACGAGCGCTTCAAAATATCACATCAAGCAAAACAATGGACCAGAAAAAAATTAAAAGGACGTGAAAAAAGCGGATAAAATATTCAGTCAGTTTTTAACGTTGTTAAAAAAAGGTGGCTAAAACAATGTTGCTTAAACGCTGCTCTGTGATTGGGATATTTAGGACTTTCATTATATAACAAAGATCGCAGACTTTAGTTCTGAGTTAGTTACACTCCTAGGCTTGTTTCATTGAATCATAAGGCCATGGTTTGTAGCGATGGTAGACTCAACTGCATCAGCAGGCTATGGTTTGGGTTGCCTAAACCTAACCCTAACCTATTCTGTATTATAAGAACACACCCACTGTCCCTATTCTCCCCAATCTCACATTTACATGGAAGGTGGTAAGCTCCTCTTATTAGCTGAAGGTGACATTACCTCATCATCTGGGGTTAGTTATTCACTTTCCTGAGGTAACACAACCTAAACAAAGCCATTCTTCTGCGCATGGCCAAGCAGCCAATCATAGTGAAATTACCGCAAATCAAATCACTCATTTCAGTACTTGGATCAAAGTCCAGAAACTCCGCAAATCTATTGAATCGTTGATAATTTCGGAAGATAACTTCCTTCCTAACCCTCTAAAGGCTGCCGCTTTTTTCCTCCAGAGGAGATCGTCAGTTCAGTAAGCCATGACATTGTTATGAATTAATTATGGTGCATTATATATATTTATTTGGATTGAGCAACAGTTAATCTACCGAGTGTAGACGGCATTATTGGTATGACTATGCCTCAAGATACTTCAAGATACTGTTGTCATTATTTCTTAGTTGTATTCTAGCACGTTTAAGCTATTTAGCTAAACATTTAATGGAAAATTTTAACCGGGAATTAATAATTATACATTTCGGCAATGTTTTAATGTTTTAAACGTGGCTGTTTTGAGTGTGGAATTGGAGTTTGGGATTCTGCTTGTTTTGGGTGGGAAATTGGAGTTTAAGTTTCTGTTCTTGTTTTGGGTGTGGAATTGGAGTTTGGGATTCTGCTTGTTTTGGGCGAGAAAGGGGAGTTTCTGTCCACAGCAGCAGTTTCATCTGCACTGAGATTCACGGCGAGCCACAGAAGATACTGCATTGTGTGCAAAACATATATCTTATATGTACGTCCTATATATCATAGTGTATAATCATCTGTAATGTATTGTGCCTTACTTTTCAACAGGGGTTCTGTGGACCCATGAGGGACTTTGACAGTACTGTAGAGGATCTCTGGAGAGACTCGACATGCAGAGACTATATATAGGTTTGAGAAAATATCAAAAATATAAAACCTTTTTTTATTTTTTTATTTTTTTATTTTTTTATATACCCTTTTTAACTTATGATGTGGGCCACCTGGATGCCTTTGTGTCTGGATGAGGGTCCCTGGATCAGAAAAGGTTAAACTCCTCGCTACAATGTGTATATACATCCTATAATGCATATATATATACACAAATTCAGTCCAGTATAATACATTCTGTTCTGTTTCCTTATCAACCTGCTTTTCTTATAGCTGTCATGCAAATGCAATATGTTATGCTAAAGAATCTCCTGCTCGGACAAATATTGTTGCAGCTAATTTTCTCCCACAGGCAGCTCAGAAAAGTCAAGACAAATTTAGCAGTGCACACGCTGAGGAAAGCGCCGTCCTGTTTCACCTGCAGGGAAGACCTCACATGCTTCCAATAACACTGTCTGAAGGAATGTCTCTGTAATGTGTACTCTGTGAGGAGGGTGTGTTGTGAGGACTCTGGGTGTGTAATGTGTATTCTGTGTGTGTTAAGAGGACTCTGTGTGTGTAATGTGTACACTGTGTGTGTTGTGAAGACACTGGGTGTGTAATGTGTATTCTGTGTGTGTTAAGAGGACTCTGTGTGTGTAATGTGTACACTTTGTGTGTTGTGAGGACTCTGGGTGTGTAATGTGTACACTTTGTGTGTTGTGAGGACTATGGGTGTGTAATGTGTACACTTTGTGTGTTGTGAGGACTCTGGGTGTGTAATGTGTATTCTGTGTGTGTTGTGAGGACTCTGTGTGTGTAATGTGTATTCTGTGTGTGTTAAGAGGACTCTGTGTGTGTAATGTGTACACTGTGTGTGTTGTGAAGACGCTAGGTGTGTAATGTGTACACTGTGTGTGTTGTGAAAACACTGGGTGTGTAATGTGTACACTTTGTGTGTTGTGAGGACTCTGGGTGTGTAATGTGTACAATTTGTGTGTTGTGAGGACTATGGGTGTGTAATGTGTACACTTTGTGTGTTGTGAAAACACTGGGTGTGTAATGTGTACACTTTGTGTGTTGTGAGGACTCTGGGTGTGTAATGTGTATACAGTGTGTGTTGTGAGGACTCTGTGTGTGTAATGTGTATACAGTGTGTGTTAAGAGGACTCTGTGTGTGTAATGTGTACACTGTGTGTGTTGTGAGGACTCTGGGTGTGTAATGTGTATGATGGGTGCATTGTGAGGACTCTGTGTGTGTGTGTGTGTGTGTGTGTGTGTGTGTGTGTGTGTGTGTGTGTGTGTGTGTGTATGTGTGTGTGTGTGTGTGTAATGTGTACGCTCGGCTAGCCGTGACACGTCAGGACTGACAGCTGTCTGCGTGTGATACATTAATGCTCGGTGAAGTGCACATCTGACCACACCCTGCTGCTGTTCTTTCAGGGCTCTGTGTTTATTCTGCTACTGAGCTCAGATTAGCAGGGATTCCTTTAGCACTCTGGGGGGGGGGGGGGGGTGTTACCTTGGGGGGTTTCTGGCACTGACCCCCCCCCCCCTCTCAGGCTCTGCTTAATGAAGAGATGCCAGCTGTCTGTCCTCGGGCGATGGTTCAAGGCAAGTCCCAGGTGCTGGCAGTCAGGTGGTATTAACGCCTGTGTAGGTGAACCTGGGAACCATGGAAACGCAGGTCAGGCAGGGACGGCTGCACCAGGTGCTCGGGCTGGGGGCAAAAAAACATGCAGGAAGACAATAGAATAGAAGAACTACAGACACAGGACAGTACTGACCCAATACTCATTTACCAACAAGAACTACAGACACAGGACAGTACTGACCCAATACTCATTCACTAACAAGAACTAAAGACACAGGACAGTACTGACCCAATACTAATCTACCTAAAGAAACTACAGACACAGGACAATACTGACCCAATACTTATTTATCTATAAGAACTACAAACACAGGACAGTACTGACCAAATACTCATTTATCTAAAGAAACTACAGACACAGGATATTACTGAATCAATAATTTACCAACAAGAACTACAGATACAGGACAGTACTGACCCAATACTCATTTACCTAAAAAAACTACAGACACAGGACAGTACTGACCAAATACTTATTTACTTAAAGGAACTACAGACACAGTAGAGTACTGACTCGTTCACAAACAGGTGTACCCCAGAACCTCACCCCTTCTATACTATCTTTTTTTTGTTAATCCTGTAAAACAGGGAGATGATCAGCTTCGCTTATGGCTTGTGTTGTATACCTCCATTTTGGAAAGTATTGTAACGATCAGTCTAAAAACTGCTCAAAATACACAGCAGGTTCATTTAGCCATAAATGAACCAAAAAATTGGATAATTAACCACACACTACGATACTCTCAGTCTTCACTGAATAAACATTAGTTTATTTGAGCTCACACGCTGACAAAACAAGTGCAAAAATAAAACGTGCCCAGGTGCAGAAAAATAGAAACACAAAGTACACAGACACTTCAGACCTGCTGCAGTGATGGAGGATACGGCCTCACAAACACATACAGAGTTGATCTAGGTCTACTGGCTACACCTAGAAGACCATTATCAATCAGGTGAGCCCAATACAGAACACCTTGGCCACCACCCACAAGTACTGATTGACTAAAACAAGATATTATTTAGTATAAAAGCACAAATTGGATGAGAAAGAAATGTCATACCTCTCATAAATAGACAATTACCCAATTATCAGCTGAATTAAATAGCGGGGAGTAAAAAACATGGAGGAAAAGGAAGCAATGCTAATAGACCCACCTCATCTATGTGTTAATGCTAATAGATCCACCTCATCTATGTATTAATGCTAATAGATCCACCTCATGTTTGCATAACATGATATCAATAGCACTAATCCCCTAAATCTTGACCATATGTTAATAAAGTCATAAAAAACAGGAAATTAATCTTCATTAATCCCCCAGAGAAAAAAAGACTGGAATTCAGGAATATTAAAAGTTTCCAGTAGCAGCCGAACCTCTGGAAGACAACATGTGTTTTTTATTAATAGATTTCTTCATCATATGCATGTATATGAATACATGTGAGTATTTCTTTTGCATTTATATATTATAATGCTTGTCGCATTTCAGTGAAATTAACAATGAGGCTCTTGAAGAAATAGTGCAGCACCTCCAACCATCTACCTGCTCATAAAACCCTGCACCCTCCAGCTTTTTAAAAGATAACTTTAGCTATTTATCTTCAGAACTATTGCAAATAGCTAACTGTTCACTCTGGACTGGCTTTTTTCTGAAATCATTAAACCTCTCGTAAAAATAAAAATTTAGACCCATTCAAATTAAATAACTATCACCCTATTTCTAACCTTCCCTCCATCAGTAAGATCATTGAGAAGGCTGTTTCTAATCAACTTAACAACTTTTTAAACCAAAACTGCCTTTTTAACACTTTTCAGTCTGGTTTTGCAGAAACGGCACTCATTAAAGTTTTAAACGACATTCACGTAAACAGTGACTCAGGTAAAATCTCTGTTCTTGTTTTGTTGAATCTCAGTGCAGCCTTTGACACTATAGATCATCAAATACTCATTGACAGACTACACCACTAAATCGGACACTCGGGCACAGCCTTAAACTGGTTAAAATCTTACCTACAAGATAGAGATTACTTCGTAACCATTAACAACTACCAATCAGACTACTCTGACTTCCGGGGTCCCCCAAAGCTCTATCCTTGCTTCTCTGCTGTTCAACCTATATGTGCTTCGCCTCGGTCAAATCCTTCAAAGGTACCAAATGTCATACCACAGTTATGCGAATGACACACAAATTTACCTGTTGCTCACTCCTGACGACTATACCCCTATTGATCGTCTATACCACTGCTTAAAGCAAGTAAACAGCTGGATGTGTCAAAACTTTTTCCAGCTAAACAAAGACAAAACCGAAATTATTGTTTTCGGGAGCAAAAAACCGAGACAAAAAATAGCTTCCCACCTTGACTCTCTCGGTCTACGAACAACCATTCAGGTACTCATCGACTCAGATCTCAACTTTGATAACCATGTCGATAACTAAATCTGCCTTTTATCATCTTAAGAACATAGCAAGAGTCAGAGGCTTTATGGCTAAACAAGACATTCATGCCTTCATGTCAAGTAGGGTTGATTATTGTAATGCTCTCTTGGCTGGTCTCTCAAAAAAGTCCATTAAACGGCTCCAACTTATTAAAAACGGCGCTGCCAGGCTTCTTACAAAAACTAAAAAAAAGTGCACACATCACTCCAATCCTTAGATTGTTACACTGGCTTCCAGTCCGCCATAGAATAGATTTCAAAGTGATGCTAATAGTTTATAAATCACTCAATGGCTTAGGACGAAAACGGAAAGGCTGGAAATGCTCAGGCCGTATGAATCAAAGAGATCACTTCCATCTCTGTGCCGAAGGTCAAAACAAAAAATGATGAGGCAGCTTTTAGTTTTTTTTATGAATCGAAGGACCAAACGTGACAGAGGGATTCTAAAATTGCTCCCGAACGAACACCACTCGAGCGGAAGAGACCTGCAAAAAGAGGATAATAAAACAACGAGAAAACAGGATCTCCTCCTCTCACAGCGAGGAGAAGAAGACTGAAAAACGAAACCCCGCACTAAAGCGGCGACTCGTAACTCAGAGAGAAAAGTAATAAACTCTCTAACAACGAGAGAAAAACCGCTGCCAAACTGAAAGTGACCCGGATCGGGCGAAAGGCTCTGAAGCTAGAACGTAGTAAAATATAAAGAGAAAGACTGACCTCTCGCTCTCATGAATGAGAGCCGGAAAAACAAACAAAGAGGTGGAAAAGAAACGGCGAAGACAGAACTGGAAATAACAAAGAGCAGAGAGTAAACAGAGCAGGAGTTTTCTAGCTAAACTCTAAAGACACCAAAACAAGTCCCGTGTTACTTCAAACAAGTTGAAGTAAAGCGGTCGATTCAAACTGTCAGTCCTATACCGTAAATCACCGGCTTTTCTTGTTAAGCAATAGACAATATGGAAGCGCAGAGTGAAAAAAACATGAGGTTTAAATAAGGAAGCGGAACTGCGGAATGCAAAAACAAGGAACGGATAACGCAAAAACACGGAAGGGATAACGCAAAAACACGGAAGGGATAATGCAAAAACAAGGAACGGATAACGCAAAAACATGGAACGGATAATGCAAAAACACAGAACGGATAACGCAAAAACACAGAACGGATAACGCAAAAACACGGAACGGATAACGCAAAAACACAGAACGGATAACGCAAAAACACAGAACGGATAATGCAAAAACAAGGAACGGATAATGCAAAAACAAGGAATGGATAACGCAAAAACACGGAACGGATAACGCAAAAACACGGAACGGATAATGCAAAAACACTGAACGGATAACGCAAAAACACAGAACGGATAACGCAAAAACACAGAACGGATAACGCAAAAACACAGAACGGATAACGCAAAAACACGGAACGGATAATGCAAAAACACAGAACGGATAATGTAAAAACACAGAACGGATAACGCAAAAACACAGAACGGATAACGCAAAAACAAGGAACGGATAACGCAAAAACACGGAACGGATAACGCAAAAACATGGAACGGATAACGCAAAAACACAGAACGGATAATGCAAAAACAAGGAACGGATAATGCAAAAACAAGGAATGGATAACGCAAAAACACGGAACGGATAACACAAAAACACGGAACGGATAATGCAAAAACACAGAACGGATAATGCAAAAACACAGAGCGGATAACGCAAAAACACAGAGCGGATAACGCAAAAACACAGAACGGATAACGCAAAAACACAGAACGGATAACGCAAAAACAAGGAACGGATAACGCAAAAACACGGAACGATAACGCAAAAACACGGAACGGATAATGCAAAAACAAGGAACGGATAACGCAAAAACACGGAACGGATAACGCAAAAACACGGAACGGATAATGCAAAAACACAGAACGGATAACGCAAAAACACGGAACGGATAACGCAAAAACTCCTGCGCCCATTCAAGTTCCTGTCCCGCCTGGTTCCTGACCCTCCAAGTTCCTGACCCTCTTAGTTCCTGACCCTCCAAGTTCCTGACCCTCCTAGTTCCTGATCCAGTTCCTGTCTCGCCTGTCTCTGTCTTGCCCTTGCCTGTCTTCCCAGTAAATGTGCTCCCTGGTGGAGTTTTCCCGTGAGCCGTCTCTGAGTCTTGCATTTGGGTCCTGTTTCCCCTCGAGGTACCTAACAAACAGCCTACTTAGCAGTCATTTTACAATGACACAATGTTTACAGAATAAAAATGTTTACAGATAGTAAAGATTTCAGATAGCCGAAAAACATATAAAGTTTTTATATAAAGCAGAGCTGCCCAACCCTCTTTCTGGAGATCTACCTTCCTGTAGGTTTTTACTCCATCCCTAACAGAGCACACCTCATTCAACAGCCAGAGATCTCATTGAGCTGCTAAATAGTAGAATCAGGTGTGCAAAATTAGGGTTGAAATGAAAACCTACAGGAGGTTGTGTGAGTACGTGAGTATGTAAGTGAGTATGTATGTATCACATGCAGAAGCATAGTCTACCCTGCTCTACACAGACAGTTAAATCTGGCTACAAATATACAGATGTACAGATATACAGATGTACAGATATACAGAAATGCATGACATTTCCAGGAAATATTGAAATCACAAAGATATTCTTCACTTAAATACAAAGAACCCTGAAACCAGAGATGTTTAATATAAAACCTGCTGCCTCGCTGTTGCTCTTGTAATGAAACTGTTTGACATTTATATTTTAAAGTTTGATATGAAATTATAAAGGAGGAAACATAGAAAACAAACAACTCTGTAAGGGGTGCAGGAATGTTAACTGTTCTCCAGAAAAAACTGACCACGGGGCCTGCTAGTCTAGGGTTTAAAACACTGGGGACAGCGTGAGGAGGTGTGTGTGTGTGTGTGTGTGTGTGTGTGTGTGTGTGTGTGTGAGAGAGAGGGGCAGTTAGAGATGTGTGTGAGGGGCAGTCAGAGGTGTGTGTGTGAGGGGCAGTTAGAAGAGGTGTGTGAAAGAGACAGTTAGAAATATGTGTGTGTGTGTGTGTGAGGGGTAGTTAGATGTGTGTGTGTGTGTGTGTGTGTGTGAGGGGTAGTTAGAGGTGTGTGTGTGTGAAGGCCACTTAGAAGAGGTGTGTGTGAGGGGGAGTTAGATGAGGTGTGTGTGTGAGGGGCAGTTATAAGTGTGTGTGTGTGAGGAGTAGTTAGAGGTGTGTGTGTGAGGGGCAGTTAGAGGAGGTATGTGTGAGGGACAGTTAGAGTAGGTGTATAAGAGGGGCAGTTAGAGGTGTGTGTGTGAGGAGCAATTAGAAGAGGTGTGTGTAAGGGGCAGTTAGAGGAGGTGTGTGTGAGGGTCAGTTAGGGAGGTGTGTGCGTGTGTGAGGGGCAGTTAGAGAAGGTGTGTGTGAGGGGCAGTTAGAGGTGTGTGTGTGTGTGTGTGTGTGAGGGGTAATTAGAAGAGGTGTGTATGAGGGGCAGTTAGAGAAAGTGTGTGTGAGGGGCAATTAGAGGAGGTGTGTATGAGGGGCAGTTAAAAGAGGTGTGTGTGAGGGGCAGTTAGAGAAGGTGTGTGTGAGGGGCAGTTAGAGGAGGTGTATGTGAGGGGCAATTAGGTGTGTGTATGTGAGGGGCAGTTAGAGGAGGTGTGTGTGTGAGAGGCAGTTAGAGGAGTTGTATCTGAGGGCAGTTAGATGAGGTGTGTTTGAGGGGCAGTTAGATGAGGTGTGTGTGAGGGGCAGTTAGGGAGGTGTGTGTGAGGGGCAGTGAGAGGAGGTATGTGTGAGGGGCAGTTAGAGTAGGTGTATAAGAGGGGCAGTTAGAGGTGTGTGTGTGAGGGGCAGTTAGAGGAGGTGTATCTGAGGGGCAGTTAGATGAGGTGTGTTTGAGGGGCAGTTAGATGAGGTGTGTGTGAGGGCAGTTAGGGAGGTGTGTGTGAGGGGCAGTGAGAGGAGGTATGTGTGAGGGGCAGTTAGAGTAGGTGTATAAGAGGGGCAGTTAGAGGTGTGTGTGTGAGGGCAGTTAGAGGAGGTGTATCTGAGGGGCAGTTAGATGAGGTGTGTTTGAGGGGCAGTTAGATGAGGTGTGTGTGAGGGGCAGTTAGGGAGGTGTGTGTGAGGGGCAGTTAGAGGAGGTGTGTGTGAGGGGCAATTAGGTGTGTGTATGTGAGGGGCAGTTAGAGGAGGTGTGTGTGTGAGGGGCAGTTAGAGGAGTTGTATCTGAGGGGCAGTTAGATGAGGTGTGTTTGAGGGGCAGTTAGATGAGGTGTGTGTGAGGGGCAGTTAGGGAGGTGTGTGTGAGGGGCAGTGAGAGGAGGTATGTGTGAGGGGCAGTTAGAGTAGGTGTATAAGAGGGGCAGTTAGAGGTGTGTGTGTGAGGGGCAGTTAGAGGAGGTGTATCTGAGGGGCAGTTAGATGAGGTGTGTTTGAGGGGCAGTTAGATGAGGTGTGTGTGAGGGGCAGTTAGGGAGGTGTGTGTGAGGGGCAGTTAGAGGAGGTGTGTGTGAGGGGCAGTTAGAGGAGGTGTGTGTGAGGGGCAGTTAGATGAGGTGTATGTGAGGGGCAATTAGGTGTGTGTATGTGAGGGGCAGTTAGAGGAGGTGTGTGTGTGAGGGGCAGTTAGAGGAGGTGTATCTGAGGGGCAGTTAGATGAGGTGTGTTTGAGGGGCAGTTAGATGAGGTGTGTGTGAGGGGCAGTTAGGGAGGTGTGTGTGAGGGGCAGTGAGAGGAGGTATGTGTGAGGGGCAGTTAGAGTAGGTGTATAAGAGGGGCAGTTAGAGGTGTGTGTGTGAGGGGCAGTTAGAGGAGGTGTGTTTGAGGGGCAGTTAGATGAGGTGTGTGTGAGGGGCAGTTAGGGAGGTGTGTGTGAGGGGCAGTTAGAGGAGGTGTGTGTGAGGGGCAGTTAGAGGAGGTGTGTGTGAGGGGCAGTTAGATGAGGTGTATGTGAGGGGCAATTAGGTGTGTGTATGTGAGGGGCAGTTAGAGGAGGTGTGTGTGTGAGGGGCAGTTAGAGGAGGTGTA